>CAUYRB010100240.1:0-43964 GCA_963574695.1 Propithecus perrieri
AATCCTAGCACTCTGGGAGGCGGAGGCGGGTGGATCGCTCAAGGTCAGGAGTTCGAGACCAGCCTGAGCAAGAGCGAGACCCTGTCTCTACTAAAAATAGAAAGAAATTATTTGGACAACTAAAAATCTATATAGAAAAAATTAGCCGGGCGTGGTGGCGCATGCCTGCAGTCCCAGCTACTTGGGAGGCTGAGGCAGGAGGATCGCTTGAGCCCAGGAGTTTGAGGTTGCTGTGAGCTAGGCTGATGCCACGGCACTCTACTCTGGGCAACAGGTAGAGAAGGACTAAATAGTTTCTGGAGAAAGATTACCTTTGGCAGTAAAAACCTACCACCAACAAAACAAACCCTTTTAAAGCTCTGGCAAATTTATGTATTGTAAACAAATAAAACAAGACAACAAACAAAGTATCCCCCCAAGCTAAACAATCTAGAATAAATTATACACTATATTTTCTTTTAAGCCTCCAAATATTAAGAGTTTTTCATATATTCACGTACTTTTCATTATTTTGTTGTAAATTTCTTTTACGCAGGCATATTCTATGTATTGTGGGAATATATTCCTTAACATTGGAATCTGTATTAGTTTCCTGTTGCTGCTGTAACAAATTCCCACAAACCTAGTGGCTGAAAAAAACCCCCACATTTAGTATCTTACAGCTCTGGAGGCCAAAAGTCCAAAATCAGTTTCACTGGGCTAAAGTCAAGATGTTGGCAGGACTGCTTCTCTTTAGAGTCTCCAAGAGAGAATCCATTTCCTATCTTTTCCAATTTTTAGTAGCTACCCATATTCTTTGCCCTGTGGCCCTTCCTCCATCTTCAAAGCACATCACTTTGATTTCTGTTTTCATTGTCACATCGCCATCTCCTATTCTGTGGTCAAATCTTGCTCTGCCTCCCTTTTATTAAGACAATTGTGATAATATTTAGGCCTCACCCAGATAATCCAGGATAATCCCTCTATCTCAAGATCTCTAATAAGGTCATATCACAGTTTCCAGGGATTAGGGCATGGATATCTTTGGAGGCCACCATTCAGCCTACCACAGATACTTTCACAAGACCCTCACAGCATGGTCCCTATGGGCTGTGTTCTCTAAATCACACTTCATAGTCATTGTTTTGTTCCCTTCAAATCACCTGAACACATCTCTGCCTTGTCTTTTTCAGGTTTTGTCCATGCAAACTACCGTCCTTCTCTCCTAGGCAGAGGACTTCTGCCAGTTTCTCCGTGACTGTTACCCAGCTCACTGAATCATAGTCTCTTCAGCTACTCCTTCTAAGGTGTCATTTGCCTTGAACGCTTGAAAAATATGTCTTAATACCCACTTTGGCACTTGTGTGGGTAATGCTATGATTTGCATGCCTTTTGTTAGCTAGTATGATGAGTGAACATTATTACTAGTACATGAAATAATGTCAGATAAATTAAATGAACCAATTGTCATATGCCACAGATTGCGAGGAAAGCACAGGTGTAGACATGAGGGGTGTCCAATACAGTGTGCTGTGTAGCCTTTGTGGGCATGAGAATCCTCATTGTGCTATGCTGGCTGGCCATGAAAAAACATATATTAGCTGTACTGTTAAGCATGTAATAGATTTATATATTTTTAATATATTAATAGAACTATTTCTCAGATGAGCTACATGGGGGCAGTGCTTAATGTTCAAAAGTACAAATTTGAAATAAAATGGTAAGATAGTTGAATTACCGAGAATTAGTCTCTTTTCCCCTTTACCACACCATAAAATCTGTGGCATGGAATTAAAACTCCCTGCAGGGAATAGTGCTGGTTGTTCTTACTGGTGGTGACAGTTGACTGTCAATGATGACTGTGTGATTTTGAACAGATCACTTAAGTTCTCTGGGTTTCACTTTCCTTATTTGTAAAATGAGGAAGAATTTGACTATAATTCTTTATGACAACATTTAAATTTTGTGTTTTAATATCCATGGATAATCTATATAAACACAGTCTGTATCATTTGAATAATCTAAAATTATTTATAATAAATTTTAAACATACACAAAGAGCATATAAACTCTCACATACCCATCATCTGGATTCATCAGTTATCGAGGTTACCATGTTTGCTTAAACTATACTCCTTTGTTGTGCCTAAATAAATATATATTAAATTGACACATAATTATACATATTTATGGGGAGCACTGTGATAAACAGTGTGATATTTTGATACATGTATCCAATGTGTAATGATTATTCTGCCTGAATATTAAAGCACATCCCAGGTTATCCTGTCATTTTAGTCCTTATATGCTTTGATATGAGTCTTTAAAAATTTAAATATTTTCTTACCAACTCAGAATGCCATTATCACACCTAACAAAATCAACAATTTCTTGCCATAATCTAACATACAGTCCATCTTCAGATTTCTTAGATTGTCTCACAAGTGTCTTTACATTTGCCCGTTCAAATCAGGATCCAAATCAGGCCCGTAGCTTACATTTGAATTTTCTTTATGCTTAGTCTTTTTTAATCTACAGCAGTCCTTTTCTCCAGTAACATGATAAAACCTGGTCACTTGTCTTGTAGAATATCCTGTAGTCTGGACTTGCTGTTTTGCTTCCTTGTGGTGTCATTAAGTTGTTCCTGTCGTCCTCTATCTACTACAATAATTCCTTGAAAGTGAATATTAGTTCCAAAGGCATAAACAGATTAACAACCAACTGTTTTTGCTAAGATACATTGCAGGTGGTACAGAAAGAAATGTATTATTAATTAAAACACCAATAAGTTTATGCCATTTCTATATCTACTATGTAGATAACACAGTGTAATGTGTTGTGGGGAGGAGAAAGTGTAAATAATGCTCTTCTGTTCTCGGCTGTTATGCTACAAGGGAGATGACACACACACACACACACACACACACACACACACACAGACACACACACACACACACACACACACGCCTAAGGAAAAATATGCTGATCACCGTACAGGTACAAATAAGGTGCTGAGAAATTCAGTAGAGGGACAATCCCTTCTCACTGGAGGAGAGGGCAGTGTTAATATTTTCTTTGGACTCATTTTAATTTTCAAAAAAGTATTTCTTTTTAAAAATTACATAAAACATAAGGGGTAGGTGGGGAGCTTCTTCATCAAGGAAATAGGTAAGTTCAAACTACTTGGGTTGAGTTTCCTGATTTAGAATAGATTATCCTAAGATATATACATTTATGAAAGATCATCATTTCATAGCTTTTTACATGAGCAAAATGCCCTGTGTCTCCCTCCCAGCCAATAGTCGACGGACATGCTTACTATCCTTAAGCAGTATTAAGTCAACGTTAGTTAGCCGACAGTTCTCCCAGGTTGTGCTGTGTTTTGTGTTTTGAGATCTTTTCTTTTAAATTTGTCATTTAGTTGAGAAGAGTTTCATGCCTATTATTTGCCCCCAAATTTTGTTAGTGTATAGTCATGCTTATATACTGCGGGTAACAGTGAACTCCTATGCGTTTTGTCTAGCTTTTCAACTATTAAATGAACCTCGGTTTAACAAATCCCTCAGATGGTAACATTGCACCTACTGGTCTCATTTTATCACATGCTGTACATCAAGTCGAGCAGAGCATTGTGCTACATTCTCTTCTCAGTGAGTTGCAGATCTTGAAGTTTTGATAAACTATATTCTGGAAAGAAAGCATGACTGTTTCCTGTCTGGTTGAAATGCAAAGTAAAGATATTTCAATTGCTTCTATAATATGGAGAGAAGACTAGACATTATTAAAGAAAAGATTACCACTGATTTTTTCTCCCTTTTATGCAAGTGATTTCAAGGAATTATTTCATAAGAAAGTCATCTTAGCTGATGAAAACCAATGTCAATTTCTTCTGTCACTGACTTTTTTAAAAGTTACCTTCATTATATATTAAAATTTTATGTTTCTGAGTTCCATTTCTGGGATATTTTGTGTCTTTTAATTTTCTGTTTATAAGGTATCACATAGTGTATGTTGATTTCATAAGATGGTTTAAATATTAAGTTGTGCTGACATTTATGGAAATAACCATTCTATCGGTCTTTGTATAAACATGTTAATACTCACATGTTTACATGTGTAACTGATTAAACATAATGCTTAATGTTTTATAATACTTAGAGGAAATTATATATAATATATATATTCCCTTTTCTATCTGCCCATCCGTTCATTTATTATCTGACATTCAGATCTGTCAGCTTGGGAAAGCCATTTAACCACCCCTGGCCTTGGTTTCTCGTATTTAACAGAATGGTATTGGAAAAGATAAATTCTTAGGCTTTTTGTACTTTAAGATGTCTGATTTATCTAGGATTATAGGCAACTTCTCAACTTCTATTAAGAATAGGCTAAAAGGTAAACTATTAAAATTTATCAGCCACCTGGAAATTTCATTAAAATAGGCTCACTGAAGCCACATAAAAGAATTAGTCCAAATTCAATACTTTTTATATTCCTTTCCTCTAGGAATGAAATCACATGCTTAAATTGATGAGTAGGAGTATAATAGTTCCATAGTGAACTTGATTCAAGCAATAGTTATATTAAATATTCTCTTTAAAAATACATTATGTTCAATAAAGCTTTAATATATGATCATCTAAAGAGTAGATGTAAGTTTTACCTTTAGGATAACTATTGAGTATATTTCAGTTCAGTGACTTGTTTTTACTTTTCTTAAATATAAACTTATAACCAATGACTACTGATTTATTAATTTTATAAATAACGAAAGCATATATTGGAGAAGACTTGAATGGTAGACTGTATCCAGTTCATTAATAGATATGGATAATTTGAGGTACATTTTTGATATGATATTTTTTCATTTGGCACATGAAACTGTGGAGATGCATTTAAAAATATGCCTTAAAAGTACTTTTTACTTTACGATTCATTTTCATGTAGTGATTTCTTTTTCTTTTTTTTTATTCTATTTTTTTTATTATTTCAGCATATTATGGGGGTACAGATGTTTAGGTTACGTATGTTGCCCTTCCCCCGCCCCCAGTCAGAGCTTCAAGTGTGTCCATCCCCCAGAATGGTGTACATCGCACTCATTATGTGTGTACATACCCATCCCCTCCTCCCCACTGCCATCTGCCCAACACCCAATAAATGTTATTCTTATATGTGCACTTAGGTGTTGATCAGTTAAAACCAATTTGGGCCGGGTGCGGTGGCTCACGCCTGTAATACTAGCTCTCTGGGATGCCGAGGCGGGCAGATTGTTTGAACTCAGGAGTTCGAAACCAGCCTGAGCAAGAGTGAGACCCCGTCTCTACTAAAAATAGAAATTAATCGGACAACTAAAAAAAAATATATATATATATATATATATAGAAAAAATTAGCCGGGCATGGTGGCACATGCCTGTAGTCCCAGCTACTTGGGAGGCTGAGGCAGGAGGATCGCTTGAGCCCAGGAATCTGAGGTTGCTGTGAGCCAGGCTGATGCCACAGCACTCTAGCCCGGGCAACAGAGTGAGACTCTGTCTCAAAAAAAAAAAAAAAAAAAAAAAAAACAACCAATTTGCTGGTGAGTACACGTGGTGCTTATTTTTCCATTCTTGGGATACTTTACTTAGTAGAATAGGTTCCAGCTCTATCCAGGAAAATACAAGAGGTGCTATATCACTATTGTTTCTTACAGCTGAATAGTACTCCATGGTATACATAGACCACATTTTATTAATCCACTCATGTATCTATGGGCACTTGGATAGTTTCCACATCTTTGCCATTGTGAATTGTGCTGCTATAAACATTCGAGTGCAGGTGTCTTTTTTATAGAATGTTTTTTGTTCTTTTGGGTCGATGTCCAATAATGGGATTGCTGGATCAAAGGGTAGATATATTTGTATCTCTTTAAGGTATTTCCATATTGCTTTCCACAGAGGTTGCACTAGTTTGCAGTCCCACCAGCAGTGTATGAGTGTTCCTATCTCTCCGCATCCACGCCAACATTTTCATCAGTTTATTAATTCACAAAAACTAGCACAACTGTCAAGCCACAGTTCCTGTAACAGGACAATAGACCATGTTGTGCTGTCCTGTGGCTCAGTATGAAGTGCATCTGGGAGAAGTCAAACTTGTCCGCAGCAAGATCGCCACAGAACACATTCATGGAAGCCCCTCTCCTGCTTTCACCCATTTTGGTTTAACATAAGAACATTTCTTAGGTAATAGGGCTTTTAAAAATAAAAGTCATTGTTTATTTCATTTACAAATCTTCTACTCTAAAGAGATCTAGGAAGTTACCTCAGAGAGTAGTGTTGAGAGTTTAGGTGTACTATGCAGGTTAAAAGGATTTGAAAACACCTAAACAGCTATAGAAATAAGAAATATTATTCATGTAAAGTCATTTTTAATTTTTTTTACAACATCTAATATAAAGCTAACCACAGAAGTAAAAATAATGCCACAAGGAAAAATAAATGACACCTTAGTAGGCAGGAGTTTCTGTATAAAGGACTAACAGAAACACCAAAAAGTCAAATACCCGGGCAGACACAAGGCAACCATGAAAGAGAGAACAGGACTGGAGAATAGGGGCAGGGAAGGGCGATGAAGACAACAGGAAAAAGGACTAGACATGGCCCAGGTTAAAGCCATCTGTGCCAAGAAATTGCAGACACTTGCAGAGGAAGTGCCAAGGGCTCCAAATTTCCAATATCAAAGTCACAAATTTTTGTGGAAATCTGCTGTGTTCTGCTAAAAATCATTGAGTTATTTTATCCAGGGGAAAAATAAAGGCTACTGTGCCCTTGTGTGTACAGGTGTCAAGTGTGGGGGAGCTTATATGAGTGGCATGTAATCAGATGCCTAATTTTGTTGTTGTTTTGTTTAGCTTTGGGTGCCACGAGCTGGCCTGCGTTGGTCCCTGGGGCCCCATGGCCAAGAAGAATAAACATTGACACGATCCCCATGGATGAGCCCAGATGTGTGCACAGGGGTGTGAAGGGGGGATAAAGAGGCTGCCCCACAGCTCTTCAAGGGAGAAGAACACAAAATCATTTTTACCTGTTCCCACATGAAAGCTGCCAGTGAAGAGAAAAACACTTTTCTCACACTTGGGCTCAAACTCTTAAGCAAAATACCCACTTTCTTATGTTTTGAGCAGCCAACTATACAATGGAACTTAACAAATAATAACTGAGAATGAAATGAAAACAATCTGTTTGTTTTATGCAGAGATAACGAAATATGCATAAGAGAAGAAAGTGGTAAATGTCTCCTGACAGAAGAACATTCTTTATAAACCTCGAATTGACTTTTTTTCCTCTCATTCCAACAGGGAAAGAAAAACTCTGTGATTAAGGACTCAGCAGTGGGTGGTGGATAAATAACATCCAGCAGGATATACTAATGATGGTGTCTTAAAATAAGTACAGGTGATTTTTTGCTGGCCACAAGCCATCCCCTATAATTTATTACATTCAATCCAAACACTGTGATTCATTAAGGACACTGAGAATGAGAAGTGACGTCCGAAAGTGTTCATGCAGAACGTTAGAACCAAAGCTAATTATTTGATAGAAAAATTGTGCAAGTAATGCCCTAATCATTTTGACTTGAATCCACTAACCAAAATCAAGGCAAAACTTGTGGTTTTTAAATCAGCATAAGGAGACACATTTAAGAATTAACTGTAGAAAACAATGTGTCAAAATGAAGGTTATTACAACAAATACGATTTCTGGTCATTAACTTTTAGACGTCATTCTTATTTGTAATTTTAATTTTTAACAAAAAGAAAAAAAGATATTTTTCTCCCTGTGTTAGTCGATTCTGTAAACATTCCTTTGTGTTATACTGAGTTTTTAGAGAGACTCTAGGAAAACAAAAAAAATTATACAATTATTTCTCTGAGCTTGCATGTGGTGGGCAAACCCTAATGTCACTGCTCAACACTGAAATTTCAAGTCGGGTTTTAGGATGTACTGTCTTTCGGTTTATAGTATAGTTAACGCATACACTAATTTCCTTAGCACATATGTTCAAAATAAAAGATAATCAACATAAAAGTATTTGAAAACATTATTTGAATGATACTACTATTAGTACTACTATTATTAAATTTAAAATAATGTTATTATTAGAATGACATGATTTTTAAAAATTATTTCAGGATAACTGAAATAAATGTACACTTTTCATCTCATCTTTTCTATTTACTATGTCCCCCAAGAGTCAGAATAAGTTGTTCTTCCTGACCTTCTGGTTGACAGAAGTCATTTCTTCTTTTTAGAATACTTCTTTCTGGTAGTGGTAAACCCTAGAGCTTTTCATAGATCAGATATTCCTGGGAAGCAAGGTCTTATTGAAATCTCTGTTCTTCGATGTATATGATAGTTTGTTACTACTGCTAATTTTGTGTCTTCTCTAATTTTACAAAGTTACCTATTTAAATATGTGAAATACATAGAGTGAACAACGTTATGATCAAATGAAATGTTACATTTTGATAAAATTAAATTCGGTGTGACAATCAAGGGCAGGGTGATATGAGAGGCTGGGGAATTTTGGTGTCACTGGGGACATTGAATGCTGATTGTTCCGATCCAAATAAGCTTCTGGAGTCACATTGATTCAGTCACTCATTGAACATACATTAGGAGCTCAAGTTGTTCCAGGAATCATGAGATTGTGTCATGGATATAGACACAGGCACAGACTATACCAGAACATTCTATTTTTGTCTATCTTTATTCATGCTACTGTATCTGAGTTATGTCCTCTAACTAAATACTTAGAAATAGGCAAATTATGGTGGGTAACATGGTTGAGAGAAATTAAATACTAATGACTTTAGTTTAACAGACAAGATTCATTGTGGTCTACAGAATTTCTTAGGCAGTTGGGGAAAAAAATTTCAATGGCTTCTGACACACGCAAAAAACCAAAATATTCAATTTTAAGAAAATATCAACTTTCTAGTTATAAAATGTCGACAATTCTCTGTTTCACTGAAGTTTGGCAGTAGTTTTAAAGAAGCAATACCTTGAATGAGGAAACATCTGTAAACAAATAAGGAAAAACAAATCTTCGTACAACTCTGTACTTCTGTATGGTTACAATAGTATATACTACAATAATATCGAAAATTGAATCATTTTTTTAACAGGGTGTTATATTTAGATCTCGAAATGAGGCATGCAAAAAAATCAACCTAAAAATTCTCAGCTACCAAAAATATCTTGATTCTTTGCTAACTGCTTACTTAAAATAGAACAGACTATTTACAAATACTTTAAAGAAATAAATTACATGTTCTGGGTAAAATTTCTCCTGTAGTTAAATTTTCTGTTATTTTCTGGGAAGCACTGAGCCCTATTTAAAGGAACTAATTACAACTTGTATTTAAAAAAAAAAAAAGATTAAGGGGATGTTTCAACTTGCACTTGAAGATTTCAAAGGAATGTTCAAAAAGTGAGATTGGCCTATCAGCTTCACAGTTCAGATAACCTTAAGTCCAACAACAGAAACACCAAATCATTCACTGACTGTTGCATCGCATAAATGAAGCTTAAGCAAAAAATAAAGAGAATGGGAGCAGTAGGTGAAAATTTCGGACTTTTCTAACCATGATTGGACCCTTGATATCTGCAGAAAAAGCTGGGGGTGGATGGGAGTTAGGAATAAGAAAAGTAATTCACAGTTTCCAAACACATTAGCATTGTGGACATGTGAACTGGTCCTCACAGATATGAACACTGAAAAAGTTATTATAAATTAGCCAAATTGTTCACACGATCAATTAGTCCATAACTCAGGGATATTCAGGCTTCCCAATCTAGTCAGACTTCAAGTGTCGCCCTCTTCTACCTGCTCTGGATCCATTTGGTGCCACAATCAGTGATTCCATTTTCTTAAATTTCTTAATATTTCTTATTCCATATAAATCTTAGAAGAAATGGAGACCAGAACATTGCAATATCTCTGATAAGAAGAACAATAATAATAAAGCTAATTTTTAGAAGTCAAAGAAATTTTTAATAAGTGCATGCACATATAATGTAAGCTCAGTTTAATCCTAAAAAAAGGTTTATATTAGGCTTAAGTCATGTAAAATAAAAATACACTTTAATCTGTCCACGTCAATTTAGCACCATTGCTTCAGCACCTTCATATAAAACAATAGCTTTTCCATACGCAGTAAAATGCAGCCTCTACTTTTATAAAGCATTTGTTTAATTATATTTTCATTTATTTATATACATTATTTTATAAAGAATCATATAAATAAAAAACATTATATTTAGATAATTTACTTCAATAAAATTTCCATATTTTTAGTGTCTCCTTATTCCTCTTTGCACTGGTCAATCCCCTCCTCTGACCTCTGGCCCCAGACAATCACTGATCTCGTTCTGTTAATAACGTATATAGTTTTTCCTTCTTCAGAATTTCATGGAAACGGAATCATAGAGCATGGAGTCTTTTGTGTCTGACTTCCCTCATGTGTGCTTGCGTATATTAATTGTTCCAATTCATTGCTAATTAGTATTCTATACTATGGAAATATAGCAACTTACTTATAAATTCACCAGTTGAGTCATTCAGTTTTTTTCTGTTATGAAACATGATTATATGAACATTTATATAGTTTTTGTGTGGATGCATATTTTTGGGGGTTTTTTGTTTTTGTTTTTTCTTTGAGTAAATAACCTCAGAGTGGGTTTGCTGGATCACAGGGTGTGTTAGTCAGGTTCTCTAAGAAAAAGATGCCCACATGGTGTTCAATGGGAGTTAAATGGTGTTAAATGGCCCCTGTGGGAGAAAACAGGAAGGGAAACAGCAGGGAGGAGGCTGTGAGAGGTGTCTGACTGCAGCAGCAGCGTGAAGAAGAGAGGGTGATAAGGTTTGCTGCAGTCCAGAGAAGGTTCAGAGAAGCCGCGGGTAGCCCCTACGTAAGCCAGGATCAGTGGATGGATGACTAGGTAGTCAGTGGGGGGTCTGCCCAGGTAACTCCCCGCACACTCAGTCCTGCCTGGGGGAGCCCGTGCCAATCGCAGCCTGAGCACAAAGGTCGTGATGTCAACGAAAGCACAACTGGGCACTTGCTCAGCTTTGCTCCCCGGGTTGGAGGCCTGAGAACTTTGTTCTCACGGTCACCACACGTGCGAGCCGCTGTGTGCTTCATGCCCACTGGCAACATCAGGGCCCGTTCGTGTCACATCCTCGTGTTTGCCTTTTAACTCCGCCCATTCTAATGTGTAGACAGGAGCATCCCCTGTGCGGACAGCCAACTCTTCAGTCTCAAGGGAGGAACCAAGGAAGTTATCGCGGCAGTCCAGGTGGCAAATAATATTAACCCAAAGCAACGATTCCCACTGTGTCGTTTTGGGGAACACTCAGGGGCTGCAGGGTCTTTAGGATCCGTTCAGGGTGTGCAAGGTCATCACCCTTTCCAAGCCTGAGACAGTTCGCTGTTAACTCTTATTCACTAACGTACAGTGCAGTTTTCTAAATGCAACATGACGTGTGACAGTGAATTCGATCTCTGACATTGACATGCAACAGCGATTTGATGGCTAATGCAATATTTGCATATGTATTCTGGTATTTTCTAGAACATTATAAGTAGTATAAGTTATATATGTGTGTGCTTCCAGAGAATACTCAATCTGTGTTCAGTATTCCATCTGCTCAGTTTTCAGCTATCTTTGGTTACGGTTGTAATAATCTCTGTGGTCACATTATTACCTAATAAATCATTATTACCTAATAAATCATTATTATGAAATCCTCCGATTTTTCTTTGCTCCAATACAGAACAAAAAATTACACTCTGCTGTTGTAATTAAGCATTTTTAAACTTTTCTAATTTATTGAATTTTACCCCAAACTGATTATTTTAGAATTTAATATTTTTAAACTAAAGAAATGTTATCCATTTTTATATTTCAAAAAGGGAGAGTAGAAGATTCATATTCTCAATTCTAGTTGCACAGTTTATATCTTCAGATGCCGAAAATAATAAAACCAACATAAAAGAAAATTGTCTAATCCACAGAAAATCTTTATATGGTAGTTAGGAAAGTCTAATTCTTTCCAAAGCAATTGAATAAAACTGCAAATAAGAATCAAATAATACAAAATGTCATTGTTCCCTTGACTTTATATATGTCAAAAATTTATCATTTTGGCAACAGAACAAATAATACTATGATGCTGGTTATGTGGTTATGACAGGATTACTCTGAAACTATAATAATATTTCAGAGTTTGAGAATTAGAGAATTTGAGTTTCCAATTAAATGTGCTGGACTTCCAAGAAGCAATTGCTGCTGAATTATAAATTTGAAAGTTGTCAGAATACTAGTGATATTTAAAGACAGGGTAACTTTACTCATCTCAGGAAAGATGTGGTTAAAATCCAGGTATATTTACACCTAATGGGTGCGGTGCGCACTGTCTGGGGGATGGCCACGCTTGAAGCTCTGACTCGGGGTCAAAGGCAATATCTGTAACCTAAACATTTGTACCCCCGTAACATGCTTAAATAAAAATAAAAAAATAAATACATCCATAATCTCAAAAATACAATAAACCCAGCCTCGCACACTAAATTGCTTACATGTGCTTTTTCTACAACTTTCTGACGTTTAGCCTTCAGGTATTTTTGGTTTGTTTTTTATTGATATCCTCTCTCTCTCTCTCTCTCTCTCTCTCTCTCTCTTGCCATTGTTTCAGTTCTGTGGGCAACTACAAAAGACTTTCTTAGAAACAGAAATCCCTTAATTTCCATAGTGATGACTCTTTGGAAGTGTGAACACTGAATATTACAGCCAAACTTATTTTCATTTTTCCACAAGTGTCAAGTTCTATTTTTCTAGCTATCGGGGTTCAGGGAGAATCATAAAACTGGATCATACTTGTGGGTAAACTCAGATTTTTATCAAAATAGGGTGATTACATCAACTGGAACTGGGTCAATCTATATCTGTTTGTGCCCACTTCTTTGAAAACTAGAATTTCTAAGTGTCCTAGAAGAGTTACAGCCTGGTATTTCATACATATACACACACATAGACACGAACATATATATGTATGTATTATGTGTATATACACTATATTTGTACAGCCATATATATATATGAATTTGTATATTTGTGTAATTGACCTCCCTCTGAAAGTTTTTATTTGTGTGAAACTCTTTTTTTTTATAAACATAGGGAAAATATTCTGTTTCTCTCTGATCCAATCATTTGTATAAATACGTTATACTTTTAATTATTGTAGGCATAAAGTTAATGTTTTTAAATATGCCCAAGGAAATGCTTTTAAAATCTCTTCTAATGTTTAATGAAGTTCCCTTTTGTAAAGCTTTTAGCTTTTGATTTAAAATAATTTTTTATTCTCTCAAATGTCCTCAATAGTGTTAAAACCATTATATACAAATATGAAATGGTATTTAATAACAATTGTTTGAAATTGCACTTTTTCCATTTCTTATCTAGGCTGAACAGCTCTATTTTTTTATTACCCTTCATAAGTTTGATTTTGAAATGAGAAGTTTTCCTTCATTCTCTTCTTGGAACTTGTCCAACTTCCTTAGTCCATCTTTGTCTGTAATGCTTGCAATTGCAGTATTGATATCCGCTGAGCCTGATGAAATTATATTTCTCCTTCAGCAGGAGGGTTTCTTTACAACATAATTTTCTGCTCATTGCAATTCACAAAGAATTCTGTAAGCTTAAAACACTTAAAGACATCCCATAGAAAATATGCAAGTATTGTATGCAATATTATAAGAGTTTCAGAATTTAAAAAATTTTATCATAAAGGAAAACTCAGAACTAGCCAGGCTATTCTTTATGAAAAGTTCTTTTACTTCCATCCCAGACTAAAACCAGAGGTGTGTTTGTTCTTAAACAGAATGGAGACATAAGCAATTCACATTCCTTGCCTACAAAGCCATAACTTCCTCTTCTCAACTGTGGGATCTCTTCCCGTTGTCTGTGCTGCATCCAAGCTGCATCAGACTCAAAGGAAAAGACGGTCCTGACACTTTCCCAGGTTGGGGCACATACACGTGGGCTGCGTGAGTTATAATTCTGTTGGCACAAGCCACCTTTTCTTCTGCTTCAATATCACACAAAACCATGCAAGATTTTGCTGGCTGTACTTAGGAAAGGAGGAAGACCTATCCTTTCTACTCTCAAAAATCCCACAGTATCTGGGGATTCTGTGGTCCACTGTCCTCCTTTTCCAGAAATGGGCCTGGTTTGGGGGTTCACGCAGCACTCCAAAAGGTCCTGCCCTCTTCCCTGCACACTCTCAGCTGCTTTTCCCAGCCTGTAAAAAAAAAAAAATAATAAAGTTTTAACGTTTGACTTTGGATTAATCAATCTTTTAAATCCATATTACTCATGGCAAAAATGTTTATATCACATTTTCTTTAAAAACCAAGAATTTGTCCCCAAACATCCCTCCTCTGAGGCAAAACATACCGCAATGGTGGTCAGCCATGCAGACATGTCCAGGGCTGAACTAGAGCAGCAAAGGATATTGTGAGAAGGAATAGTTCTTAATATTTCAAACTACTCCGTCCCTCTTATGATAAATGTTAATATATCTGAATGCCTGACATTCTTTATCTGAATATAATAAATTAATTTTTTAAAATATATGTAATGTTTATATATACCTTTATTTTTTATTATTAAAGGTTGTCCTCCATAACACTTTCATACATAACAATATACTCCTTTCTCTTTTTTTTTTTTTTGAGATAGGATATGGCCCTGTCACCAGGCTGGAGTGCAGTGACGTCATCTTAGCTCACTGCAACTTCAAACTCCTGGGGCTCAGGAGATCCTCCTGCCTCAGCCTCCTAAGTAGCTGGGACTATAGGTGTGTGCCACCACGCCCAGAAAATTTTTTTATATTTTGTAGAGTAGGAGTCTCCCTATGTTGCTTGGGCTGGTCTTGAACTCCTGGCCTCAAGAAATCCTCCCCCCTCGGCTTCCCAAAAAGTACTGGGATTACAAGCTTGAGCCACCATGTCCAGCCAGAACAATATATTCACAACTAGTAACAGTTTATTGTACTAAATTGTGCAAACATGGAATTTATCTCAGGTTAATCTCACAAGCTCATTTGAAGCTCTGCCTATGAGATCTTTAAGTTGTTTCTCCATTTATGTGTATATGATTTTGAATAAGCGTATACACACAAATGTATGACATATTTACTCTGGAGAAGCACATCACTTACATAATCTAACAAAACATCAGTTTCCTTTCCAATACTGTTTTTAGGAAGAATATTTTGATGCTCTGTCTTTCTTTGTACATTCTTCTCATGCAGGGAAAAAACTCTGCTATCATGTACGTGAACCAATCTTTCACAGTTAGGAGTGTGTTTAAAACACACAAAGACCATTTTGTCTTAAGAGACAGAAGGAATGCAGAATATATTGCAGATGTCATTATCTTTTGTACCTTTTTTAATCAAGGAAGAGATATATAAAATAACATTTCTCTCTCTAGAATTTTCATACTACTACACATTAATTTGATGGCTCTTGTCATAAAATATGATTTAAATATTACTTAGAATCAAGCTTACTAGTCTCTGAAGCATTCATTCAGTTAAATAACTTTTTATCATAAATATCACACAGTTTATTTTAAAATTTGGTTAGCCTACGCTATTAACATACTTGTGAGTGCCAAAGAACATGGCTGATCATACTAACATTAGTTACCACATAAAGGTTTGTGATACAACATGTTTTTGTCCCTCTTGTCCACGAATGAGTAAGTTATTCATTATTTCTTGATCCTAAGATACAAGAAGGTGATATTTTTCTGATCAGTGAAAATGAAAGGCATAAGGAATTTTAGGTTTAAAAATTACATTAATCTTATAAATATGAGTAGTATAATCATGCCATTAAAGTAACTGAAAAATCATATGGTTTTGCAAAAATAATGATGAGAAACTCTACCTGCTATAGTTTTTCAAATCCTTTCTGAATAAGCTGTAAGCTATCATCAAGGAAAAATGTCCATAATGAGTTCAATTTTGTCACCTGTGGTAGAAAAGTCACAGCGAAACCTAGTCAGCATCTTTTAGGGGACAAGTATGAGAAGTTAGGTTGCCATGGTTGTGGTGGGAACTTTGTCACAGCAATTGCATTAATTTCCTATTGCTGCTGCAACAAATTACCACAAATTTAGAGGCTTAAAACAACACAATTTACAGTTTGGGAGGTCAGGAGTCCAGAATGAATCTGGCTGGGTAAAGCCAACTTGTCAGCCTGGCTGGTGCCTTTGGGGGCTCTAGGGAGCATCTCTCTCTTGCCTTTGCATCTTCCCGAGGCCATCTGTGTTCCTTGGCACATGGTCTCTTCCTCTGTCTTCAGAGTCAGCATAATATCCTAATATATCCCTTACTGACTCTAACCGTGCTGCCTTGTTTTTATAAGGACCCTTGTGATTACAAAAGGTTCACAAAGATAATCCAGGATAATGTCCCCATCTCAAGAACATTAATGTAATCACAGCTACAATGCCCTTCTTGCCATATTCACAGGGATTAGGATGTGGACATATCTGGAGGGCCATGATACAGCCTCCAACTAACCCAAAACCTAAACTGAGCTCAACCTTGTCATTTGGGTTAACAAATGAGTCAATATGATGATGAGAATATTAGCAAAGAAAATTATTAATTGCAAAATCGGCAGTGCTATGTGAAAAATGATGTCATGAGTAATGCAGTGATATCAATAGACCTAAAGCCATGAGATGAGTCAATACATAATAATCAATGAATTTTAAAAGTAAATAGTCTGAAATAAAATAAATGTAACCCATCGCCAATCAATGAAATCTACATTTAGATCTGGATTGTGATTTAATTGGCTTTTAATTGTTATTTGCTGTTGAGGTTTTATTTTCCTATTGAAATCTTGATAAATAAAATCCTTGTGTCCTCAAACAAGTGTAAAGGCCTAGTTACCTCGTGACATATCCATTTCAATCCTAATAAGAGAGTATCAACTGGAACGACTCACGTAGCTGAAGAGTACAAGGATAGACTTTGTATTAGCAGTTAAATCCTTAAGTACTTTTAGAGAATTTGGGGTTCTTTAAAATTTTCCTCCATGGTAGTGGCAGTTTTACAATACCCCCGCATAAACACTTGATCTAATGTTTCTACATAAAAAATGGATCCTACTATCAAACTAGTCTTTTAATAAATCCTAAATCACCCTAATATTGTAAACCTTTCACAAGGCCATACATTTATTTGATTATTCAAATTTGCAAATATGATTTAGGCCAAGATTTCGAACTTCTGTCCTTAATGAGAACATATGCAGATATAAATGTGCCGCACTCTTTCTGCAAATCTTTAAAGAAATGAATACATAAAATGTACAGAAATGACTGCTGACAGGTGGGTGAGGCTCCGCAGATGCACCTGCATAATTCATGATATCGTGCCTTGGATCTGCTCCTATTCAATCTGACTGCGTTTTATAACTTGTTCTGGATCTTGAAACTGCTACAAAAAGTGGCTGGTAAGCAGTTTGAATTGTCAAATGGTTGTTATTTCCATTAACATCAGGCACTGGACTTTTTTTTTCCCTGAGGTTTGTACTGTTCTTGCCAGTGGTTTTCCTCTTTCCCACACATAGTGTTAGACAGTAGGAACTTAATCCTTCAGTGCTCCAGGCACTCCGGGAAAGTACAGCCTGATATTTGGGTTTATTTGTTTACATTTTCGGCTATTTTTTTTTAAAGAACAGAATCTTTTATTTTAATGCTCAGACTAATTATTTGACTCAATGATTAAGTGTGTTTGCAAATGAGGCTTCCAAAGACTTAAGCAGCTGTGAAAGAGCTCACAAAATCCCAAACTGGAAAGGCAAATGGAACGTATGTTCCCTGTGGGGGCTTTGGAATCTGCAAACTGGGACAGTCAAGTCTGACTGCAAACAAAATGCAACTGTTCTTTGGGCCTTATTAGTGCAAAATCCTAACCATTAGGCATCCCCTAAACATCGGCTGATCACAATATGAGTGTTCTGATATTCAAGCTCTTGTTTAACATCCATTGTGCAAAAATTATAATTAGAACATGTAACATTACTTGAGTAAAATATAAAATCTCAATCCATATGCATTAAAGAGAATGTTGTTTCAATTAATTTGAAACTAATTTGAAATTTTCAATTTCAATGAAAAATATATAATTCTTAAATAATAAAAAGTAGTTACTTAAAATATTATCACATATTTTGGGTAACTTAAAATATCTTTCTTTTAGATGCCCTTTGCATGTACTGCAGACATGTTCCTGGCTTTCTGGTATTTTTCCCCCAGAGAGATTTGTATAAACCTTTGTCATAAAAATAATTAATCAATTCTGGCCATGCCAATTATAAAACAAGGCGGAGACCAAAGAAAATCCTTGTGGCAAGGAATATTAATGTGTGTGTCTGTGCACATGTACACACATGCACACATATTCATTACCAAAACCAGGTTAAAGATGAATGAAAAAATGATGTAAAAGCCATTTACAATCCGAATGTTCCAAGGAGAGCAGGAAAGTAATCATCTACTATGTTCAAATCCAACAACCTACCAGCCCGTATCTTCCTGATAAAAGAGAAGGGTTCCTGCTCTTATCTTGGAGAAATTACCCTTTTTTGTATCTGAATTCTATCTAATGTCTCTGTCTCAAAAACTTCATTTCTACCATTATTTTTCTTTTCCTGGAACTTTATTATCACTATATGAAACCTGCTCTAACATGTACTGTATTAAAAGCATCCTTGACCCTACATCTCTTTTCACAATCAGCCTATTTCCCTTGACTCCTTATAGGAAAGTTTGTCCACACAGGTTGGGTCCATTTTTTCTTCTTCTCCTTCTCCTTCTTTCCTTTTTTCCCCCTATTCTCTCTTCATCCATCTCTGACCTGGTTGCTGAACTTAGCGTTTCACAGACACGCTGTCATCAAATTCGTCAGTTATCTTCCCGCTGCCCCAAGTTGCGCTTTCTTAGTTCTGTTTCTCACACTCTCAGAGGCTGCTCTTCCTTGCCCAGTCCCTCCTGGAAATGCACCCGCCTTCTGAACGATGACATTTTGCTGTATTTCTTTTCCTTTTGAATTTTTCTCCTCTATACTCCTTTTAGTCTCTTTGGAGACTTTTAACAAACCATTCTCATCAAATTCTAAATATTAGATTCTCCCACAATTTTTCCTGAGATTTCTCCTCCTTTCTACTTACAGTTTTACTCAAGCAGTGGTATCGTCACACGTTCTTTTAAAGACCGTGTGAGGACGTGTGCTAAACATTTCCAAAGTACACCTGCTTGGCATTTCTGCCTTAGTGCGTAAAAGGATTCTCATGTTTAATGTCTAACGCAGAGCTCGCGGTTCCATTCCTCCCAAGCCCTACGCCCCTGACTTCTTTGGGCACCCTCGTTTAATGAGTGGTGGTCCTGTTTTGTGCAGCCCCCAAGTCTATGAATCATTCTCTTCTCTCCTGCATCTCTCATAACCAATCAAAAGATTATTCCATTCTCCCCCCATTTTTCTCTATTCCACTGTAGTCAGAATCCCCACGGTCTTTCTCATTGGTACTTTCCCTTTGCAGTGGGTCTCCTTGCTGCTCTCTTTTCTCCCACTAGAAACAATTCCCCACACAGCACCAAGCATACTTTCCACTCAGAAATTTTCTGTGATTTTCCTTTGGGCAAATGAAACCTAAAATTTTCACAACATGCAGTCTCGTACTTTAGTGTCATAATTTTGTTCTCTTCTTATTGTCCCCTTTGTTCTACTCACCCTGAATATTTTTTCATTCCTCAAAAAACAAACGAACATGGAGGCCGAGGTGGGAGGATCGCTTGAACTAGGAGTTCAAGATCAGCCTGAGCAAAAGGGAGACTCCGTCTCTACTAAAAATAGAAAAATTAGCCAGGCATGGTGGCATGTGCCTGTAGTTCCAGCTACTCGGGAGGCTGAGGTAGGAGGATCACTTGAGCCCAGTAGTTTGAGGTTGCTGGGAGCTAGGCTGACGCCAGGGCGCTCTACTCAGGGCAACAGAGTGAGACTCTGTTAAAAAAAAAAAAAAAAAACACGAACAAACAAAAGACATTTTTCTTCCTCTAAGATTTGCAGTTGCCGCTGTTAGCCTTCCTTTCCTAAAAATCTTTTCATGACCTACTTTTCTAATAGCTCATGTCTCCACTCAAATTTCAGCTGTGGATGATGTGCAATCCTCTTCTTCAAGTCTGAATGTGGCTTCTCTTTGCCTAACAACCTATAATCTAAAAGGCAAGTAATTCTGACCTCCAGACACGTAACAGACAATGGCAGGAAAAGAGCCAAGATAACCATAATGAAACTACCTCTTAGGAGTAGAGTATGTGAATCACCCATCGCTCACTTATCCAAGGCCGCTGTCAAATCTCACTGAGGGGATATTGGGAAGACTCTCTGCACCCATCCCTACACGCTTTTCCCTAACTCTGATTTTTAGCAAAACTCCCTTGTTGCTGCTGCCGATGGCTATGCCTGTGCCCTCCAGGTGAGTCTTCTTGGTCCCTCACTTTCCTCAGCCACAGCACACAAGGGAAGAACAAAGGATATTGTTTCGGGGACCTGACTGCCTTTGAACCCTGTTCTCTTGGTGAGGGTTTAGGGACGTGGGGATTATTTTTATTAAGAGCCACAAGCAGTTGCAAACCAGGTTTAAGGTTTCTTTTTGCAGTGCATGAGCCTTCAAGAATTTAGAGAGCTTTGTATTGGATTGGTTTCAGTCTGTTTCAAGTGCAAGTAATCATAACAAAAGATCTTATTTACATCTAATGGAGTCTTTAATTTAGCTTCTGTGCTCTGTTGTATCACCTTCTCTCAAATGAATTCAAGTTACCAATGGGTAATTGATGCATTGGATTTGGATGAATAGGCAACACCTTTAATCTGAATTCTGCCAGTAGGCAAACTTTTATCTCCTACTGTGGCTGCCTGCTTTAGTTTGGGGCATAAAACAGTTGGCTCTTTTCACTGTATGAGGTTCCAAGTTATATGAATCTCTAAAAGTGGAAATTTCTTTTCTTGTTTGTTTATTGATTTCTACTGATTGTGTAGAATAATGCCTGATACAAAGAAAGCACACAATATACATATGTTGAGTAAATGAAAGAGTACATAAACAAATATAACTCTGCCCATACTAGCTCTACAACTTTGGGCAAATTGTTGTTAATTGCTTCAAAAATAATATTAAAAATTACATGTAAATATAAATGACATATTTTATGAGAAAATAGCTATATTACCCAAAAAATAAATTTTCGAGAAAATTGTCATTGTTTTATATTTCTTGCAAATATGCTCAATGTCTGACAATGGAAGACAGCTAGAATCTTCTATCAGTTGCTACATTTTCTCTGCTAGGAGATGACATGTCACGGGCATCTAGAAAATGCCAGTGTACACACGTGAGAGAAAGAGTGAATAAGGCCACTAAAGACTTTTATTATAAAAATAACTTTGACCTCATGATCCCTCTGAGACTGTGTCAGGGACCTTCTAAGGAATCCTCAGGACCTACTCTGAAAAATGCTGCTAAAATAGCAACATTGATAATCAATTTAAACAAATAAATAAATACTCAAAAGTAAAATTCTCTTATCAAAAACTTTCTAAGATATTACCTAGATGAATCCAACGACTGATTGGCTACATTTATCAATTTTGCTTGCCTATATTTAGGTACTTAAATTTTTATGAAGACTTACCAGGACACATCTGATTTAAAAAATTAATCTAGAGGTTTAGTAATATTTTTAGAACAAAATAATCTTTCCACAGGATATCAAAATACAAAAGCAAGAAAGTCTCCAAATGCTTTCAGAATGTCATAATACTTAGTTTACCAATTTTTTAAAAAAGAAAGACTTAGATATTTCTCTGGCCATGGAACAGAAGGAAGGTGGGTGTCAGAATTTCATGTCTCATACTACTCGTGCAAAGGTTCATTAGGTTCTACGCAGAAGAACCAAATAAACACTTGCTAAAGGTCAACCGCAGCAGGTTCTCTTTCTTTCCTGCTCTTTTTAAGAGAGCATAAGGAGCCCCTTTTATAAACTCCTCATTATCCAAGTATTAAGTATTCTTTTAAAATTTTATTTTCTTTTTAAGTAACAGCTAAGATATTCGTGTAACTTTTAGTTGTATGTTTCTTTCTCTTAAAATGCCTAACATTTCAAAGTAGAATCATTTTCAAACAATCCTATTTAGAGGTCAGGAAAGATTTTTTTTTTCCCTTGGTTGTTATTAGTGGTGGTAATACACCCGGTCCTCAATTTTCAACCACAGTTAGTTGAAAAAATGTTAAACTCACCCTAACGTGATAAATGTCATGGTTAAATTGTATTAATCAATTGATTCAGTCAATATGGCTGAAATCATTTTAGTTCTGAATCACTTAAGTAGAGAATCTGCTCTCGAGGTTGTTTTGCCTGAATTCTAAAACAAGTAAAGTCTTAATAGCTCCGGCTGCATTCCATCATAATTAATCCCAGATAAGACCAATCGCACGTCAAGCCCCATGATCTTTACATGAAGAAATCTCAGATGGCCTCCATAGTCTCAGTTCCACTCAATGCTTTTGTCGTTCTCATCAGAACCCTAAATTCCTACAATTCACAATTCTCTTCAGCAATTGTACACCACAATATTGCTTTCTTCACCACCCCCCAGCTGACATTCTTCTCATGCTGTCCCATTGAAACTCAATTTCATGCTCTCACATTTAATTCAAATTTCCTCAAACATTTTCTCTTCTATTTTTTCCACCTTTCCAATAGTTTGTTTAATATTGTCAATTATTTTCTTAAAATTAAAATCTCTTTCACAACTTATATCAGTTTCTGCCTTGCAGTATCATGCTTGTGTAGTTACTGATTAAAATGTCAGGTGTATGACTACAGTTATTCTCCTTTTTTTGTTTCCTGGTTTACATATTATTTTTTCTTGCATTCAGTAATTAATCAGTGGATATTTGTTGACTTCAATACCTCACCCAAATATATATGTTAAAAATATGCTTGGTTTTGGTGCAGAGCAAATTTTGAGAAAGTATTTTTCCTAGATCTGTTAATATCAAAAAGATTCATAAGATATAAGCCTATCAGTAATTTACCACATAAAGTGGGTTTGTTCCACGAGAGCCACAGAAACCAAATCAAAGAGGATGGAATGATCATTCAAATGCAAAGCATCTCATCAGATACCATACACTCTGTAACATACCACACCCACTTCGGTCCTTACTCTCCCTTATATTCATATTCCTTAATTGCCGATGGTTTTCCAAGAAAACAAATCCCATTTCAAAATTGTTAATTTAAAAAATCATTAAAATAATAAATGATTATAAATATAATTTGTAAATTATTTTAAGGTATAGTATTATTTTGTGTCACCTTCACTTTCTCTAGGAATTATATGCTTTCAACATTGAAATAAGAAAAGTTAGAAAATACAAATAGAACAATGACTTCAGAATATCTTGAGAATGCTGTCATATAATGACCACTAATCAAGAAAAAAGACAATGATCAGAGAAAAGACAACTCTCTAGAAAAGATCTTTCCAAATAGGAAAGAACAGATAATACCATAATAGTCATTAAACTATCATTAGTCATAGAAAATACCAAAGGCTTCACAATTTGCTGTCAGCATAATCTCAACAGAAATACATAAGAATCTCATTTAAAGACAAAAACGTTTCAAATCTATCTTGAAAAGTAGAAACAAAGTCATCAAATATAATACTATCAAATCAAATGCAACACTACATTAGAACTTCTACATTAGAAGACACCTTAAATACATAAGATTTATCATAGGTCACAATGATAGAATTTTAACAATTATTTAATGAAAAATTATTTTGATTCTGAAATGGAATTTAATAAAATGTAATATATATATATATTTCTGCTTGAACTACATCTTTTAGTAAAATCAGAAGAGACATACACTTCCTTAAATCATAGGTCATATTCATCTGAAACAAGCTGCCAGCATTATGTTTAGTAGTGAAAAGCTAGCTGAGTTCTATTCACATATTTAAAAATGAGATATTGTTGCTGTGATTGTTTCTGCTGTTGTTCATAAATAATAATAAAGTAATAATAGATATAATCATCATCATGCAATTTCCATTTTACAGGCATTATGCTCAGCATTTCTTACGATTCATCCAACAAATATTCATTGAGCACATACTGTTGTAGGTAGGAGGGATTCATCAGGGAAAAAAGAGAGAAACCACTGCCCTGTGAAGTTTACAACAGGCCCATTAGGGAGTTATTATGTAGTGGTCACATTTTACAGATGAGGAAACAGACTTAAAGAGGCTAATTAATTTTCTCAAAGTTACACAGTAAGTGGCAGAACAGATTCAAACCTAAGGCTATTTCGTTCCAGAGTCCAATCTCTTATTTATGCCCTTTTTTATGTTTCCTCCATTCCTTATAAATGTGTAGTAAATTCTGCAAGCAAAGAAGAATAACATGTACAGAATTTGTAACGCAGCCTATGATAGCAGTGGTGTGTCCTTTTTAATATTCCTTTAATATCCTCCTGTGGGAGGGAAAAAGTCAAACAGAAAGAAGACCCAGGGTTTCCTGAGAGACAGGCTGCAAAACATATTAAAGACAACACAAAAGTTGCAGGGGTGCATTTCTCAAGAAAAGATCACCACTGTTGCCAGCTCTTCACGCCTAAGAAGGGCTTTTGGAATGGCAAATCTGACAGTACTTTCTAGGTCATAGTGATGGGATTTCTTCCTTGAGAGAAAAAAAGAGTAATTTATCTCTAACTCTCTGCTCTTTCCTTCTCTTTCTATCAAGGGAATTAGCTTCCTTTGATGATGTTGATAGGAACTTTGCCTCTGAGTGAGAAGTCTGGGCAGATCATGACTAGAGGGGCAATTTCTTTAATGACGCTCACGCTCTCTCTATGGCTGGTGTGCTAGAAGCAGGTCTGTCCTCTATGTCGGGTTTAGAACTAAGACTGCCTCTGGTTTGAACTAAAGAACTTGGTAGAGTCCAGCCTAGATTATGGAGTTTTTACTTGGAGGCCAGACTGTAATAACAGAGAAAAGTATTTATGGGCTGAATCTTCTAATCTGCTTATATAGTACACTTTAGGAACGTTCACAGACAGACAGGGAACTAAGGACAGGATTCCAGTCTTGCTAGGGTCCTCTGGGTAAATATTACCATCATATCGACACATTTGTTTACAAAAAAATTGAATGATTATATTCGGACATTTGTATAGGACAATATTTCATTTGATTTGAGTTGCATATTTCACTTACCTTCTAACAAATCTGAAATTATTCTACCAAACCAATTTTCCCAACTCTATGAGCTCCCCCAAACTCTGGATCTTCTGTTGCTTTATGTTGCCTACAGAATAAATTTCCAAATCCTTAGTCTGATGTTTATAGCCATTTCCAATTCCAATTCCACGTAATTCTGACTTGCCTTTACATCATTTCCATCTGTCATTTTATCCAGCTGAAAACATTTATTTTTGTTTCTCAGCTATATCTAACGCACACTGAACTTTTTTCTCTGCTTAAATTATCTTGATTTAGTGTATTCATTCTTCTTTTCTTTTCTTTTCACCTTGTTCTACACATAATCCAAGACTCAGTTTTGACACTATCGTATTTAAACTATCCTCACCCTATATTTTCCTTGAAATAATTTTATTCATTTGATACCTAATTATAAATGTTCTTATATTATTTTAGTGCATATGCATATATACACTGTGAAATTTGGAGGTTAGGTATGCTATCTTAAATCTACTTATATACCTTGAATGTAGGACAGTGCTTTGAATACATGAGGCCTCCATATTTTTTGTTAAAAATATATCTGTATTATATTTTTAACAACTATATGTATTACAATATATACAATATCATACTTGGAAAAACGAATTGTAAAGGTGATTGTTTCTTATAAATACCTGATAGTTAATACGACATTTAGACCAAGGGCAATTTCTATTGGTGCTATCAGTATTTCAGAAAAAGAGGAGATTTTTGTTTATTTGAGTAATCCGGATAGTCACAGGAAATTTATCTTTTAAAAACCAAAGTGAGTGATCTTTTAGAGGAGATATCAAAAAATAAATGCCATTCGTCCAGAAGGGGACTGAATTTAAAAGTTTGGGCTGCCAAACAGAGTGTGGTATTTTCACAGAAATCTCACCAAGCATGTCCTTCACGATGCATGCCACTAATTAGGCATCTGTGAGCACCTTATGGTTGATGAATTAAGAAAAAAAAAAACCAGAAAACAAAAAACTTCTCTTTCTTACAGAAAATACACCCACAACTTCCAAGGAAAAATTTATGTCTGAAAGTTTCAAGTCTGCCATAGTAATGAATTTTCTAAAGGTTCTAAACATTTCTGTGAATTATTAAAATCCATTGTAATCAGTAACAATATCTAACAATTACTAGATGCCCAATATTGTTCTCAGCATGAGAATAACTCTTTAAATTCTCTAACTATAATGTGGATATGACTATTATCAGAAGGTTCCTAAGAATAAGGACATGACATACAACAGCACAAACTGCAAGTATGAAGTTCAGAGAAATTTGACAAAATAAATATACCCATATAACCAGCACCCCTACAAAGAAATAGAACATAAGATACCTACTATTAGGCTACCTTGTGGTCCCTCTTACTAAACACCCACCTTTAAAAGTAAATATGATCAGGTCTCCCAGCATCATATGTAAGATTCATTTGTTAAACTTTATATCAGTGGAATTATAGTATGTACTCTTTTATACATATATATTATATATGTTCCTGACCATTAAGTTGATGAGAAACTTCCACATTTTGTGGGTAGCAGTAGTTCACTGTTTTTTATTATCTTAGAGTACTCTGTTGTATAAATTTACTATAATTTATTAATTCATTCCATTATGTATGAACCACTTGGTTATTTTTAGCTTTAGGATATTATGCATAACGCTTATGTAGATGTCTTTTTTGTATAAATGCGAACACTTGGGAGTGCATATACCTAGCAGTATAATTTCTGGCTTATGTATACATTCAATTCAGTAGATTTGGACGACCAGTTTACCAAAGTGATTGTATAAACTTGCAATCCCATCATGAGTGTACAGGCCTTCACAAATGCTATTTTCCTTCTTGTTTTCAAGTACTATGCATTGTACATAGTACTTGAGCACAAGTAGTAGTACTTGAGTACAAGCACAGCATTCCCTTGCATTGGAAACTAATTAATTTATATTTTTATTCAGATGTTGAGTGATGGATTTTTTGAAAAATGAAGCTTCCCTAAGATGGCTTTTCAGACCCTCATTGGGCAGCATTTGATGGGGTCCACAGAAAAAAGGGACATTCATTAGGCCCTTTGTTCTCCAAATTCAAAAGTCCTGTCAATGTATTGCTAAAAAATCTCTCAAAAACAATCTGAGCTCTGACAAATTTCCTTGAATTCTAGCTGTTGAAATTATTTTGCTATCTAAGAATTTGTTGATTATAATTTTTGTTCCAAATGTGCACCATTTGGTACATACTGTGTTGTTAACCTATTTAGCCTCCTGCTGTAGTCTTTGCTTTCACTGTATGTTTGTCTATTTATATTTTCTTGTCTTGTGTGTTTTTGTTTTCTCCTTGAAGCTCTTGTGTCTGTTGGCATGTAGAAAGAAGTGTTCCATAAGGAACAAATGGCAGCCTGGGCCCAATAAATCTATACAAGCCAATTCTAAGAACTAATGGTTATGAGTGCATACAAGGCCATCAAATTATGCAAGGGAAATTGGTCAGATATTGGCTTGGGTTCCTCATAAAATCTATGGATTTTTTTCTTTGTTTGCTTCTATGATTTTCTCTTTACCATTGGCTTTAAATATTTTGAATATGATTCATGTTAACACTACCTGGATTTCTCTGATCTTCTTTTATCTGTGGTTTTCTGATATATTAATTATATTTGAAAATTATTCCTCACTATGTCTTCAAATATTTCTTCTTATCTATTCTCTTTCTCTTTTCCTTTTAGAATTCCAATTCACACCTATCTTACATCATTTAACATTGTCTTGTAGATCGTGAATATTCTGCCTTTTTGTCCCTTATTCTTTCTTTTCTTTGCTTTTTGGTTTGGGTGATTTCTACAGGTTTATTTTCAAGTGTACTGATTCTTTCCTTGACTGTGTCTAGTCTAATGATATTAGATACATCATTAGTTGTGTCCAGAGAATTTTTCAAAAAATTTATCTCTATCACTATGTGATTTTTCCCTTTTAGATGATCAATTTCACTCTTTTTTAAAATTTCAGTACTTCTGCTGAAATCTGTTCATGCATGTTGTCCAATTTTCCACTAAAGCTTTTAATATGCTATTCATAGTTATTTTAAATCTCTGCCTGTTTCTAACACCTGAGTCATCACTCAGTCTAGTTTTATTGATTCTTTGTCTCACTGTAGCAAGATGGTTTTGTTTGGTTTGGTTTGGTTTCTCCCAAGATTAAGTTACATAATTGACCTGAGTCAAGGCTGAGTGACAGTTTGGGTAATTTTAGCCCACCTTGAAATTACTTCTGTATCAAAGGTGTGCTCCCACAGGTTTTCAACTCAGAGCCCATTGGGATCAACACGGTCCTTACCCCTGAAGAACTGGGTGCTCTCATCTTTTTCTCCTTGCCACAGTTAGACTGATAAATATTTCTCTTTATACTTTGGGAATTTTCAGCAAAGCTCTTTAGGCTGTCACCTGGGCTTCAGAATTCAGTAAATGTCTTGAAAGGAAAATTGAATGTTTTTGAGGCTATTTTTCCATTCTAACTCCCAATACTTCAAATGCTGTATGGGTTTCTCTGTCCTCCAATAGCAGTTTCTTCTTAAAGGACAACCAGTATTGCAGTCTCTTCCCCATACCCAGAATAGTCAAATACACGCAAGACAAATCAGTTGCAAAGTGTTTAATTAACGCTTCAAGTTCTCTCTCCTCTGAATTTTTAAATGCTCTTGTTATTATTGCTTTAGCTACTCTCTGATGGCTTAAATTAAATCATGTTTTTGTTTTATCAAAGTTTTCAAGTTTTTGTCACTAAGAACATTGGTCTGTCAAAAACTCCCTAATTCTCTCTTGACCCACAGTGCTATCTTGAAAGAGGGTCACATTGATGGTCTTATGTTTTATGAGAAAACTGATTATGTTTTAATCATAATATCATCCTCCAAATTTTAAAATATTAATGATATTTTACACTTTATCAGTTGTTAAAATATATATTAGATATAAGGTCAAGAAAATAGAAAACAGTACTTAAATAAGATGCAGCATGTTGACAGATTTATGCATTGTTAATTTTTTTATTTTCGATAATTTGTGCCTCCTAAAAGACCAGTATAGAGCTACATGAATTTTGATTTATATATTATCTTCATACATGTGTACCACAGACAGAAAATTAAATTACTTATCAAAATACCTAGCTAGAAAATGAGAGATATATTTGATTTTAAAATCTACGCTTTTAGTCATTATACTGTACGTGTTTTCTAGGCATTTTCAAGGTTGTGCTCCCTTGGCATCTTCAACAGAAACGTACTGAGCATCTGAAAGTCCAGAAGCTATGCTGTATCTGGAATTACAGACTACGGCACATTTCCTGCCTTCGCTGAGCCAGGAGGCTGTTAGAGAAATTCAGAGACTAATAAGACGTCAAGATGGGATAGTGCTCAAAGGACCATTAAGTAAAAAGAGAAGTAATTGGATTTTTTTTCCAGAAATTATTCCCTGGGACTTGGAAATTAACCAACACTGACACAAAGGTGAAAGTTGTTACATTACATAAAGATTGAAATTATTTAAAAGATTAATACATATGATTACTCATTTTAGAATTAAAATGAATTTTTTTAGAATATTTACAAGCAAAAAAAATGTCTACTTTCAATTTTTATTATACCAAACCCAATCCTTTTAAATTTAACTCACGTCAAAACTTTTGGCAGTATACTGTGTTAATTCACATCTCTTTGCATTTGTTCATTCTTCTTCCTTTTCCAGGAATGATTTTATATTTTGTCCATCTGGAAAATAGCTACACATCATTCAAGACTCAGTCCAAATGTCATTCTAGGCAGATTTTGACTCAATACTATATAATGGGCAATGCAACAGAATGGACTTTAGTATATCTACTACTTTACAGTACTAAATTGTTTTCAAGTTTTTCTTTGTGAGTGTGAAAACTCAATAAGGGAAGGGGAAATATCTCTTTCATTTTTGTATTTCTTAGCACACAAAATAGTTGCATTTTCCACAGGAAATAATTAGTATTTAAAAAACAATTTTAGTCCTGGGTATATGTCCTAGACTTTTCTATGTTTCTCTAGGTGTATTATGTCAATGTGTAACATAAGATCTGCATAGAAACATTTATAGTAACATTGTTTATGTCTGGCTGGAATGGAACCAGTGTAATTTATGGCAAGGAGAGAATAGATAAATTTTGCTAGAGTTATAGAATAGAATACTGTGCAGCACTGAGAAGAAACATATTATGGCTAAATATACCAATAAGGGCAACTATAATACATATAATGCCAAAAGCAAGTTATAGAAAATAATAACCAGGCAATACCATGTCTCTGAAGTGTAAATTACCAAATTATATATAATATATATGTTGCTTTAGATATAATTATATACTTTTATAAGTTTATACGTATGTAGTGAAAATATTCTTGGGAATGACAAATACCAACAACAGGGTAGTGGTTATCTCTGGGTGTGTCAGGGGCAAGTGGGTAGAGGTGAATGTCAACTAGAAAGAAAAGGAGAAGGTTTAACTGCCAGGTGAGTACTTAAGAATTCATTATACTGCTTCTTATAACTTTATGAATATTTTTCAGGAATAATTAATGTGTTGAATTTTATATGGCAACTTGACTGGACTAAGGGTTGCCCAGATAACTGGTAAAACATTATTTCTCGTGTGTCTAGGAGGGTGTTTTGAGGAGAGATTAGCATTTGAATCAGTAGACTGAGTTTAGAAGTTTTGTCCTCACCAGTGCAGGTGGGCATCAGCCAATCCATTGAGGGAGCAGATTGAACCACAAGGTGGAAGAAGGGCAAATTTGTTTTCTTTGTTCTTGAGGTGGGATACCCATCTTCTTCTGCCCTTGGAAATTGGTGCTCTTGCTTCTGTGGCCTTGAAACTTAGACTGGAATTTATAACATTGGCTCTCTTGGCTTTAAGGCCATCAGGTTTAGACAGGAACAGTATCACCAGCTTTCCTGGGCCTCCAGCTTGCAGATGGCAGCTCAGGAGACTTCTCAACCTCCATAATTTTATGAGTCAATGCTTCATCATAAATCTCTTTCTATATATTTCTCTGTAGGTAGAGATATAGAAATAGATATATATCTCATTGGTTCTGTTTCTCTGAAGAACCCTAATATACTTCATAGTACATGTTAAAGAAGAATAACTTTTTACTATATTCATTATGACTTAATTAAGAAATTAGCAACTATTTAATTCTCCATTTCCCTCCCTTTTCCTTTATGTTTTAAAGTTAAAATATTTTCTACATTAGAGAATACCACTAATCAATATAGCCATACCTTATTTTATTGTGCTTCGTTTTATTGGCTTTACAGACACTGATTTCCCTGCCCCCCTGAAATTGGAGAGTTATGAAAACCCTGCAAGTCTATGAGCACCATTTTCCCAACAGCATGTGCTGCCTTTGTGTCCCTGTGTCACTTTTGAGTAACTCTCCCAATATTTCAGACTTTCCCATTATTATCATATCTGTTATGGTGATCTGCGATCTCAGATGTTATATTGTAATTGTTTCAGCGTGCCACAAACCGTGACCATATAAGATGGCAAACTTAATTGATAAATGTGTGTGTTTGCTCCACCAGCTGGTATTTCTCCCATCCCCTCCCTCCCCGGGGGCCTCCCTATTCCCAGAGACACAGCAATATTGAAATTAGGACAATTAATAACTCTGCAATTGCCTCAAAGTGTTCAAGCAAAAGAAAGAGTTGCACATCGCTCACTTTAAATCAAAAGCAAGAAATGATCAAGCTTAGTGAGGAAAGCACGTGAACAGCCAAGGTAGTCCAAAAGCCAGGCCTCTTGTGTGCCAAACAGCAAGCCAACTTGTGAGTGCAAAGGAAAAATTTTTAACGGGAATTAACAGTGCTACTTAGTGAACACATAAGCGATAATAATGTGAAGCAGCCCTACTGCTGATAGGAAGAAAGTTCTAGTTGTCTGGATAGAAGATCAAATCGACCACCACATTCCCTTAAGCCAAAGCCGAATTCAGAGCAAGGCCCCAACTCTCTTCAATTCTATGAAGGCTGAGAGAGGTGAGGAAGCTGCAGAAGGAAAGTTTGAATCTAGCAGAGGTTGGTTCATGAGTTTTAAGGAAAGACGCCATCTCTATAACATGAAAGTGCAAGGCGAGGCAGCAAGCGCTGATGTAGAAGCTGCAGCAAATTACCCAAGAGATCTCGCTGAGATCAGTGATGAATCTGGCTACACTAAACAACAGAATTCAATGTAGATGAAGCAGACTTCTGTTGGAGGGAGATGTCACCTAGGACTTTCATAGCTAGAGAGGAGAAGTCAATGCCTGGCTTCAAAGGGCCAACTGACTCTCTCGTTAGGGGCTAACGCAGCTAGTGACTTTGAGTTGAAGCCAGTGCTTATTTAGCATTCCAAAACATTTTAGGGCCCTTAAAAATTATGCTAAATCTGTTCTGTCTGTGCTCTATAAATTGGACAAAAAAGCCTGGCTGGCAGCACATCTGTTCAAACCATGGTTTTAAGCCGACTGTTGCATCCCACTGCTTAGGAAAAAATATCTTTCTTTCAAAATATCACTTTGCATTGACAATGCTCCTGGTCACACAAGAGTTTGATGGAGATGAACGAAGAGATTGATGTTGGTTCCTTGCGTGCTAACAAAACATCCATTCTGCAGCCCATGGATTGAGAAGTAATTTTGACTTTCGTGTCTTATTATTTAAGAAATATATTTTGTGAGGCTATAGATACCATAGGTAGTGATTCCTCTGATATGTCTGGGCAAAGCAAATTGAAAACCTTTTGGAAAGGATTCATCATTCTAGGAGGAAGTCTACATATCGACATTAACCGGAGTTTAGAAGAAGTTGATTCCCAACCCTCATGGATGATTCTGAGGGGTTTAAAACCTCAGTGGAGGATGTCACTGCAGATGAGGTGGCAACACCAAGAGGACTAGAATTAGGAGTGGAGACTGACTGAATTGCTGCAATCTCGTGATAAAACTTTAATGGATGACGAGTTGCTTCTTATGGATGAAAAAGAAGGTGGCTGCTTGAGAAAGAATCTACTCTTGGTGAGGATGCTGTGAACAGTGTTGAAATGACAACGAAGGTTTTAGAATATTTCATAAACTTAGTTGATAAAACAGTGTCAAGGTTTGAGAGAATTGACTCCAATTTTAACAGACGTTCTACTGGGGGTAAAATGCTACCAAACAGTATTGCAAGCTACAGAGAAATCTTTCATAAAAGAAGAGTCAGTCCCTGTGGCAAACTTCATTTTTAGCTTATTTTAAGAAATCACCACAGTCATCTCAATATTCAGCAGCCATCAACATCGAGGCAAAAACCTGCACCAGCTAAAAGATTATGACTCATCGAAGGCTCAGATAATTATTGGCATTTTTGGGCAATGTAGTATTTTTAAATTAAGGTATGTACTTTTTTAACCATAATAATACCACACACTTAATAAACTATAGTTTCATGTAAGCTTAACTTTTATGTGCACTGGGAACCAAAAAGTCAGTGTGACTCACTTTATTGTAATATTCACTTTATTGTGGTGGTCGAGAAACAAACCCACAAAATCTCTGAGGTATGCCTGTATTCTTAGCATCAGTTTACCATACGGCTCTCTCCTTATCCTGCGTTTCACTGCCCATTTATCTTTAGCCGAACGACTAGAATTAGGTTAAAGGGGTAATAAAACATATGGAAAACCAGAAATATGAAGCCTGCACTTTCTGGTCTGGGGGATGAGGCAGTCTTTGGGCTTTAGCCCATGGGGTTTGGGAGGAGGGGAAGAGAGAAGAAAGCAGAAAAGCATTCAATCTCAAATCTTCCCTTTTTAGGATTAAACCAGGAGATAAATATATCTATTATACACAGTAAAAAGAAAGCTATTGAAATGAACTTGTACCACAAATCAGGTCTAAGTTCCTGGGAGTCTCTTAGACTGTCTACCATTTCAATATTCAGCCATGGGACCATACAGAATTGGGAAAAAATGGTAATAACACATAGAGAAACATGGAGATAATAAAAGCTAACCCTTCTGGTCTGGGAGGACTGGAGAAAATCTTTGTATACTAATTTTGAGAGAATTGGCATTTTTACTATATTAAACCTTTAAATCCATGAATATCATATGTCTCTCCATTTATTTAGATCTTTGATTTCATTCTTCAGCATTATATCATTTTCTGCCCACGTGTCCTGTATATGTTTTGTTATATTTACAATTAAGTATTTCATTTCGTGAGTGAGTTTAAATGGTATTATAGTTTTAATTTCAGTGTACATGTGTTCATTGCTAGTTTATATAAATACAAATGATTTTGTATGCATATCTTGTATCATGAAAATTGCCAAACTCATTTATGAGTTCTAGAAAGCTATTTTTTGTAGGTTCCTTGGGATCATCTATTTATACAATTATAACATCTACTAATAGGAACAGGTTTTTTTTTTCCTTCAGATCTGTATGCCTTTATTCTCTTCTATTGCCTTATTTCACTGGCCTGCATTTCTAACATTTTTGAACAAGAGCAGTGAGAAAAAATATCCTTATCATTTTCCCAATCATAGGGGATAAACATTTGGTCTTTCAACATAAAATGTAATGTTAGCTGTAGGTTTTTGTGGCTATTTTTTATCAAGCTGAGGAAGTTACCCTCTGTCATGAATGAACATTGGCTTTTGCCAAAAGGTTTTTCTGTAAGAATTCGTGTGATCATGTGCTATAATCATGTTTTCTTTGTTACTCTGTTAATATGATGGACTACATTGATTGATTTTCAAATATTGAGCCTCTTTGCATTCCTGAAATAAACCTCATTCAATCAGGGTTTATACTTCTTTTCATATATTGATATATTCTATTTGCTAATGTGTGATTAGGTGTTTTTTCATCTACATTCAAAAGGGACATTGGTCTACAGGATTTTTTTTTAATACCTTTTGTCTAGTTTTGTTATCAGAACAAAGCTTCATAAAGTAAATTAGGATGTGTTCTATCTTCTATATTTTTAAAGAGATTATGATCAATTGGTATTATTTTTTCTTTAAACATGTGGCAGAATTTTCTACTGAAACCATCTGGACCTGAATATTTCCTTATTGAGAGTTTTTAAATTACAAATTAGAGTTGCTGTTGAGGTTATTTCATACTTGGGTGAGTTGTGGTAGTTTGTGTTTTTCAAAGAATTGGTTCGTTTAATCTGAGTTGTCAGATGTATATATGTAGAATTGTTGGTAGTATTCCTTTTTTATACTTTTGATTTCTGCGGGATTTGTAGTAATATACTTTGTTTCATTCCTGATATTGAAAAACCATGACTTCTTTCTTTTGTTTTCCTTTGTCAATGGTGTTAAAGGTTTGTCAAACTCATTGATTTTTTTCCAAGTACCAATAATATGCTTCACTGAATTTCTCTATTTTTCGGTTTTCAATTTCCTTGAATTTCTGTTCATCCTTCCTTTTGCTTGCTCTGTGTTTATTTTGCACTTGTTTTAGGTTCTTAAAGTGAAAGTTTAGTTCATTGATTTGAGACTGTGTTCTTTGTTAATGTATTCATTTAGTGCTATAAATTTTCTTCTCATCACTACTTTGTGCCCCACAATTTTTCATGTGCTGTATGATCTTTTTCATTCATTGCAATGTGTTTGTGTTCTTTTTACTATTATCATTTTCCTTAAGAATTTCTCTTTGACCTATGGCTTATTTTGAAGTTTTTCACTTACTTTCCAAGTGTTTGAAGATTTTCTGAACTTTCTGTTATTGATGTCTAAAAACACACTGTATTACTTCAATTCTTTTAAAGTTGTCCATTATTGAGAGACAGGTGTTTAAGTTTCCTACTATAGTTGTAGATTCGGGAATTTTTCTTTTTAGTTCTATCAGTTTTGCTTTACATATTTTACAGCTCTGTTGTATGTATATTTAGAATTTCTGTGTCTTCTTGGTTGATTGACCTTGTTATCATTATATAATTTCCCTCTTTTTCTTTTAGTTTTCTTTGCTCTGAAGTCTAATTTATCAAACATTTATATAGGCACTTATTTATGTTAATTAATATTTACACAATAAGTTTTCCATCTTTGTATTTTCAGCCTACCTTTATCATTATATAATATTTGAAGTGATTTCTTACGGACAGTATGTAATTGGGGGTTATGTTTTTTTTAAATTCTACCCTGCCAATCTCTGTCATTTAATTAGTGCATTTAGACCGTTTACATTTAATGCAATTATTGATACATTAATGCTTAAATATGTCACTTTCTTTTATGTTTATCTCAGCTTTTCATTTGCTGTTTTCTTTTTCCTTCCTTCCTGTGGTTTACTTCAATCATTTTTAGAATCCCATTTTAATTTATCTACAGTGTTTGTGAGTCTGTCTCTTCAAACAGCTCATTTTGTAGTTGTTCTAAGTATTATTTTATAATTGTACAACTTATTACCATCTACTGGTGTCATTATTTTATAATAGAATTTCCATAGAGATTTTTGGGCACTGCAATGAGTGTAAATTATTAAAAAATTAATGTGTAATAATTTTATATACTTAAGAAAATGAGTTATCAGACTGGAAAGTCCATTAAAATTTACAGCAGAAAGAATAAAATTAAAACTACTCTCAGAAACATATGGGTAAAAATTCAGAACTGACCTACAAGGAGACAATATTTAGCCTGGTGAACATTTCATCAGTAAGGGCCCAGGTAATAGGAAGATGGAACACATATTTAAAATGCTGAAGAAACATAACTGTCAATCTAGAAATCAATATCCAGCCAAATTATAATTCAAGATTGAAGGCAAGGTAAGGACAATGTAAAACACAGAGGTGAAGAAAGCTCTGTGTGTTCAGTTCAGTGTAACTGAAGTTTAAATTGCACAAAAGAAATTTCTGATAGATGAAAGTAGTGAAAAGAGAATAGTTAAATACCTTAATTATTTAAATGACATAAGATCTCAAACTATTTTGTTTATGTGCACAGTAAAATAATTTTGAAAAATATGAATCCCTTCACCTTTATATGTTACCATCTATCTAATGGAAATTTTATAACTTTGGACTAAAATCTTCCCAACTTCATGCTGCAACTGCCCCAAGTTCTTGTAACTATAGTTAGTAACAATATATTGCATTCCTGAGACATGCTAGGAGAGTGGATATTAAGTGTTCTCACCACAAAAATAACTATATGAGGTAATACACAGGTTAATTAGTTAGATTTAGTTATTCCACAATGTATATATACATGAAAACATTTTTTCACACAATAAATGCATAGAATTTTATCTGTCAATTAAACAGAGTTGGCATCTAACTTTTTTGTCTTACATTGAAATGGTTGCAATGAACATTATTTCTGGAGGATTACATATACACATTAACATTTTTAAATGACACTGTTACCATGCTATGCTAAATGCATGTGATGACTCCTTATTACTATAAGAATTTAAAAACATTCGGGATCTGTGAAGAGTCTCTGATTTCACCCCACTTCAAAGCTAGCAAATTAGGTTTTACTGTTTCATGGTTGCTGACAGAAGACCAGCACTCCTGGGTCAGAGTCAAAGGACTTTATTATTCCCAGCAAGGAAACCTTAATGATTACACTGGGTCCCTCTTCCTCCAAAGTCAATGGCAATGACAAAAAGGTAGGTTTAGCCAGGTGTTGGGTACATACGCATTGGGTCTGTGTCCTAGCTGATGGACCTCTTATAAATTGGCTGCTGGCAACCTGCCTAACTTTTGCCCTGGAGGGAAACATCATTCCTGGTCAAGAAACAAACCTGCTGTCCATATTGCAGGGAAACATTCTGTCTTCCAATGCTGTGTGCTATAGAAACATCCTTGGAAAGATAGATTGGAACGAAAGCTGTCAATGCTTCTTTATGAGACGCATTATGTATGATCTTCGTGATCTGGTCCATGCCTAGCTCTCCATCTTTTTCTCTAGCCGTCGTGCAATAAGCATGCAATATGTAACTGCCTGAAATTATTTAAATAAGCCATGCTGATAATAATATATACTATTTCTTGAGCTTGTAAAATCTTAATACTTTTCATAGTTTGTCTCAGATTTCATAACAACTCAGTCAGGAATCGTCTCCAAAAATACATGAGGAAACTGAGAGTTTAAGATGTCAAACTGCATCCATAAATGACTTGAATAGGGGAATATTTCTGCCTAGAATTTCCTCCCAAATTCCATCTCCCTCCCTGCTTTTCTTTTAAACTAATTCCTACTCCTACTTTAAGCTGCAGTGCATGTGTCTCCTCCTTAGGGAATCTTTTCTAAATCTTCTGGCCAGTTAAGTGTTCTTGTAATGAGCTTCCATCAAACCCCCTTAAATGACTGATCACAAAGTTTATATGTCTTGTCACTTTTCCTATTTACTTTAATCTTTAATCTCATTAAAGGCCCAAATATGTCTGGTTAATCTTTGCACCCTTGTGTCTTTATTCTGTTGGTCATAGTAAGCATTTTATAAAAGTTTGGTGATTGAAGATGCACCTATCACTTAATTTTCAATGAATCTTAAATTTCTCATTAATACAGAGAACCCTTGGTCTATACCTTTTTATGGTAAGAGAAAACATAAGCACAGTGATTGTATAACACAGCTACACAAATGGTCAATGTAATGCGTAAGAAAATGAGGCTTTTATTTAAACATATATTGGTGGTTATTATTATATCTCGATTGAGGCTCTTTGAATACAAAACCAACATATATTTAGCTCTGAATACATGATATTTATATGTAACATGAGTTTGCTTCACTATTAAATGAAATCATTGATTTTCCTGAAACACTATGTCTACAATTTAATTTTATTCCTTTTATTTCTTTAAGTCCATGTAAGTCAAATCAAAACTATCAACCTCTGGAAATTAGGTCCAGGAAATACAAAATATTAAATGAAGGGGACAAAAACCTATGCATTTGTTTTTCTTTCCATTTTTTCACTTTCTATGCTATGTAACAGAATATCAAGGCTTCTCTTGTTAAGATATTATAAAGGTATTCCCTTCCTTAGCTTTTACAATTTGTGTGATCAGGAATAAAATTGTAAGTGCAGTTTCTATTAAGCCTGATTTAAATAAAATTTTAGAAATTTGACGCAGCACTCTCTGCAAGCAATGAAACATGCCTTTTGATGTTAAATTGGCAAGACTTTCATGAATCCATTAAAAATTTCTTTATCCCACATGACACATGTTATACTTCGAATTTTAATTCTTACATATATATGTAAGGAGCTGCTTGAAGAAAAGGATAATGGAATTTATGCCATCCTAGACTGCTTCTGTAACAAATTTCTTTTTCTTCTTTTTTTTAGGTATCCATGCATCATGAAATATGACATTAAACTTGGCTAGAAAGTGTCAATCAGCCTTGGTAGTGTGCATGTATGTGTGTGTGTGTGTGTGTATTCGTATAACAAGAGAAACAGTGTCTAAGCACACAGATCCTAGACTCAAAGGGCTGTGTCTAGAAAACTGAGCTATATCACTGACCTGCTGGTTAACCTTGTATAAATTATTTTAAATTGTTTTTGTGACTTTATTGTTTCTTTTCGAAAGTGGGAAATAAAAATTATATTTTCCTCAAGCACACACGTGTGTATACATATGTAAAAATGTATATCCTAGAACCATATCAAGTTCACACATAATAAATATTAGAAATAGCAGTTATTATCATTGAAACATATCTGTATCCATATCAGGAAGAAGAAAACATGAGGAAAAAACTAAATACATCTTTTAGTTTCTGAACTAGCTGCCCTTTAGTATTGACACAGTGACAGCTTTTCCATATTATTTCCTTAAACTTTCTCTCAGTCTCAGTTTCAATGTTGCAATCCATGACTAGAACTTTGGAGAGATCAGTCAGCGAATATTATTCCAAACCAGCATGCTCCCTTTTATTTAGCAGAGCATACAACCTGCACAGAATAAGGGTCAGGCGACAACTGTAGAGAAACTCAATTCCAATAATGTCATAGACGATCCAGTAAGAAGAGTGTCGCAGTCAGCTCTACTTCCGGGCTTGATACCAGCTCTTCCATGACCTTCTCCCACGTTTATTTGGAAAGAGTCCCTAATGCTTTTCTTTTTCCATTAGGAGGTCATCGACACTTAGCTGTCATCATATTTACATTAGTTAAATGATGCATTTTCAGCCGCTCACTTAGTACGTTTACCTCTTACTGTAGCTGAGCCTAGTGTTCATTTGATTCTGGCCACTGCTGGTTGGCTGTCAGCTTTGCTTTTGCATTCAGGTTGCTCTGGGCTCCTTGGAGAGATCCCAATCTCATGAGTTCAAACTCTCATCGTTCAATCCCTGCTGAAGCGACTCCTCCTTAGTATGAGGCACCAGTAATAGAGGCACTCAGTTTGCTCTTCCCCAGGAACTGAGGGTAGGATTAGCTGTATAGCGCATTCTATATGGCTTATATTTCAGGCTCCCATGAAACAAAGTCATCACTCAACAGAACTTTAAATTAGCATACTCAGGAAATCAAGAGCTCCCAATGTGATTAGCATACAGCTGCTAATTATCAAGTGAAATGCTGCATTGAAGAGGGGAGTTTACTGTTGATTTGGGTGTTAACATGAAGAGATAATTATTTCAAACCACTTTACTTTGAAACTGTGGTTATGGAACATATGTTTCTAATTCCCCAGGATGCAAAATTTCATTGAAAAGCTGTACAGGCAACTATTTCTTAAAGTGAATCTTAATATTGTTCAGTAAGTTAATACGAATTTTGGATTGTATTATATACCCTTGCAGACAGAAATAAGTATAAAGTTTTCTCTCATAAAAATTAACAATATTCTAGTCCAATAAACATTTGAAAAATGCTCAACGTCACTAATCATCAGGGAAATGCAAATTAAAACCACAACAAGATATCACCTTACTCCAGTTATAAAATGGCATTTATCAAAAAGTTCAAAAACAATAGATGCTAGCATGGATGCGGAGAGAAAGGAATGCTTATAGACTGTTGATGGGACTGCAAATTAGTACAACCTCTGTGGAAAACAATATGGAGATTCCTCAAAACACTAAAAGTAGATCTACCATTTGATCCAGCAATCCCACTATTGGGTATTTACCCAAAGGAAAGAAGTATTTTTCATCAAAAATACACCTGTACTCGAATGTTTATTGCAGTACAATTCACAATTGCAAGGATGCGGAATCAATCCATTGACCATCAATTCATGAGTGGATTAATAAAATGTGGTATACGTATAGCATGGAATACTACTCAGCCATAAAAAAGATGAATTAATACCATTTGCAACAATCCGGATGGAACTGGAGACCATTCTCCTAAGTGAAGTATCTAAAGAATTGAAAAACAAACACCACATGTACTGACTATTAAACTGGAACTAACCAATGAGCACTCACATGCACAGAGGGAAGTAAAACTCAATGGAAATCAACCGGGAGCAATGGGGAGAGGAGGCAATGGGCAAAACCCTATCTAACGGGTACTATGAACACTATTTGGGTGATGGGCACACCTTTAGCTGATACTCAAGCACTATAAAAGTGATTCATGTAAGCTAAAGGTTTGTACCCCCTTAATATTTTGAATTATATTTTAAAAATTAACATTATTGTTAAGATGCTTTGTAATTTACAAAACACTTTAATATATGTAGTACACAAACATATTAATTAGCTCTCAATGCACCCTTTCCTTACTCCACCATGGATGATGTCCCTAATCTATCATAGCAGTTTTTTCATTCTACACAGAATGAGGGTCACACAAATCCTTCTAATCCAGCATGTCGAGAAAACACTAATTGCAGCTCCACCATCTCCTGTGTACTCCATGATGACGACTGCATCAGTCCATTAACTGCTGACAAAAAGTGATATATTTGGTATGATGGTGGAGGAGCTGAGAGAAAAGGAAAAAAGTGTTCTAAAAGGTCTTTATTCCAAAAATAGGGCAATGAGAAGAAGATTTAAAAGTTGCAATTAAATGTATACCCATAATAGTTCTATTTTCAGTAGGTAAAGGTAATATGTGAGTATTTTATGTGTTCAGAGAACACTGACTCTGCTGGCTTTATTAAGTTTTCCAAATTCTCTGATTCTTGTTTTCTGAATAACTATAAAAACTTTAAAAGTCAAGGATATCTTAATTTGTCTAAAAATAGTATTTAGAGAGGAGTGGGATTTTTGGTGAGGAAAATGCTTACATTTTATGGTCTGGCTTAATATTTTGTATAAGCCTGAATCTAATAAAACAATGCTTTCTTTGTTATATAGAGGCATGTTTCATATATCCAGTCCAAAATGCATTACTGTCTCTGACACCTGTCACTGTTAACTACTCACTGTCTCTACAGTGAAATTTCCTCATTATTATTTATGCTGCGTTCTTGGATCTTGTGTTGCTCCTTAGCTATGTTTTCCTCTTCCTTTGGTGGACTCCTTATTTCTTTTCTCTTGGATAGCCACAGTGTATTCCCTTAATATTCTGGTTTTTTTCTATCAATATATGTCTTCTTAGACACTATTTTGTTATGTAGATTAAAACCGTTAATTTTATGAGGAAGTATGAGGAAGTGAAGAAAATAAGAAATTTTTATCTTAAAAGACTGGCTTTTAATTCTGACTTTTTAAATACATAGATATAATTTGATGGCAAATTAGGAAACCACTATAAACATTACTGTAGCATCTTTACAATAAAATGTAAGTTAAGAGTTAGAAAGTCAGATCTACATAAAGAAAGGAAAGGCATTGAAGAAGGAAAAAGTGAAGGTAAAATAAAAACTTTTTTTTCTTAATTGTCTAACAGAAAACAGTTTGTTCAAAATAATAATAGCAATGATGTATTTGATTATGGGAGGAAAGATAGTAATAATAACTTGGAAAAACTGAAATTCATGCAACTCTTAGTCCCTGTATGTAGAGAAGCCGGTTACATTATTAAAGATGTTCTTGAGAGTTAATTAATATGTTTGCGTACTACATATATTAAAGTGTGTTTGTGTGTTTCCCAAAATTTATCTATTTCTTCTAGGTTTTCTAGTTTGTGTGCATACAGGTCCCCATCGTAGTCGTGGATGGCATTTTGTATTTCTGTGGCATCAGTTGTAATGTCTACCTTTTCATTTGTGATTAAGCTGATTTGAATCTTTTCTGTTGCTGGTTACTCTAGCAAATGGTCTATTGATTTTGTTTGTTTTTTCAAAGAACAAACTTTTTCTTTCATTGATCCTTCCTATTGTTTTTTTGGTTTCCATTTCTTTTAGGTCTGCTCTGAGCTTTGCCCCATCTTTTGTTCTGCTACCGTGATGTAAGTAAGTCAAAAATCTATCATCTTTCAGTTACCATTTAGTAAATGTGAAAACAACAAAAAATTATGTGAGAAATGTAATCATGTTTACTGGTTGAGATGGGGGCTCAGTTTGAAGAAACTAATTAAACTCCCCAATGCCCTGAAAAAAACTATAAATATTAGCCATG
>CAUYRB010100241.1:0-16112 GCA_963574695.1 Propithecus perrieri
TAGCTCACAGCAACCTCAAACTCCTGGGCTCAAGCGATCCTCCTGCCTCAGCCTCCCGAGTAGCTGGGACTACAGGCATGTGCCACGATGCCCGGCTAATTTTTTCTATATATTTTTAGTTGTCCAATTAATTTCTTTCTATTTTTAGTAGAGACGGGGGTCTCGCTCTTGCTCGGGCTGGTTTCGAACTCCTGAGCTCAAACAATCTGCCTGTCTCGGCCTCCCAGAGTGCTAGGATTACAGGCGTGAGCCACCGCGCCCTGCCATAATTCACACTCTTAATTCTCTCACACATACACAATGCATTATTTTGCTTGATTATATGAAGCAAAATTCTTTATATATTAATGATTACTCATTTCTCTAGCAGTAGCTAAACTAAGATGACTAGCACAGGAAATGGATATTATTTCTTCACCATAGAACCATAAAATGTTTGATTAGAGTATATCTTAGTAAAACACAATTCAACTCATTCTTTACAGATGAAGATATTTAGAGCCACAAGGAGAAAACCACATGATCACAAGATTATTTCTGAATCAGTGACACAAGAACACCAATTATTAATTCTCTAGCATATTCAGTGTTACCAGTAAAAGCTACTTCAAGAGGACTGAACTCAGACCTTTTTCTTTTGCCCAAATTTCTTTCTAAGAGGTGAGGTGAGTCATGCCTACAAACAATAAAATCTCACTAAACAGGTTTTGCTAGCCCGATATAATGCGGTTTACTTCCCAACCTGATTCTGTTATAGCATCCCATGAGATATACTAATAGAAGGCCCCCTTATCTTAACTCAAGCATCCTATCAGACCCCTATCTTAACTCAAGTATTCCCTTCCATTGATACAAATCTTTAGACAAATCTTAACTCTTTCAGCCAATTGTCAACTAAAGAATCCCTAAAACCCACCTATTACTTGTAAGTCCTCACTTCGAGATATCCCACCTTTTTGGGCCAAATCAATGTACTGATTTATGACTTTACATACATTTCCTGTCTCCCTTAAATGTATAAAACCAACTGCAACCCACCCATGGCTGGAGACCTCTTGCTCAAAGCTTCCTGGGCATGGCTCCTCAGGGCCATGGTCACAGATACTCCATACTCAGTTCAGAATAAACCTCTTTAAATTATTTTGGAATTTGGATTCTTCTGTTTACATTCATCAGCTTGTGATACTGAATGAATGGCATTTTCTTTCTTAACTTAATGAATAAAAGATCTTACTTCCTTTATTAGCAGAAAGGCCAACAGCTTTCCTTCCAAATTGTTGTAGAATTCCATGATCATACTTAGTTCAAAGTGGTAGTGAGAACAGGAAAGAAGTTGACCAACTCACTAACCAGTGCCACTTTTTCTCTCTTCTCTCTTTGACCCACAGATGCTTTCTTTGACATATTCCTTGAACATAGGATTTTAACCATATCAGTTTATTGAAAAATACTGCACAAATTAGCAACAAATCATATCTGAAAATGAAAATTCATATTATACCTAGTAAACCATAAGAAATAATTCTATTTATTTTTGTGTAATGCAAACTTAGTTCTTTCATTGATTCCTCCTTAACAATTAGATAAAAAAGAAATTTGGATTTTGCTTTAAGGCTAACTTAGGAATCTTTGGAACCTTCTGAGATCTATCTTCTCTAACTGCCCTAAATGATGTCTTTTAAGAGATTGCTTTACAAAAAAAACCTACTTATGCACACAATCCTTTTAGTAGATGGCAGTTATACTTTAATTTAATTCATTGTATCTCTGCCCACTACATTGATCTTTTGTCTATTTCTTTGCAAGTTCACTTATTGTGATATTTTATGTCATGTATCACTATAAGAATTTAATTAAATTGATATATTAACTGTGCTGTAATTGCCACTGAAGTATTGTAAATGTCAGGCCACTCTGCTCTCAGCCCAGATCATGACTGGAAAAAAGATGCCGCAATTCAGATTTTTTTCATTAAGAAATGTATACAAAAATAAATAACCCAGAAAGATCCATTTTGACTCAGGATCTAGAATTAGAATGTTACCTTTTTAAGAAAGAAATGGTAAATATTTTATAAAATACTTGATTAATAACCTGTATTTCTTTCAAATTTTTCTAAAGTTTTCATGTTTGATGCTTTTCTGTGTTCATGATTTGATTATTGATAAATTGTCTGTCAATATTAATGTTACTCACTTTTTCACTCTAATTTAGTCAGCTTTTTTTTTTACATAGATTGGTTTCATTTCAGTTTTAGCTAAGAAAATTTTCAAAATCTCCAAATAATTTACTTTAAAAGTTCCATACTACATGTAATCAATATAAAATTCTTATAAAAATAAAATACCCAATTCAGCAAAGTTATCTTAACACACAATAGTTATGATTGTGCACCCTGAGGTATTTAGCAATCTAGCAGCATAGATACAATATAATGGAATTCTAACTGGGCAGAGTAATTAAGATAATTAAACTTACATTTAATAAGGGAGAGCATGTTCACACACTATTAATGCTTTTCCTGAAACAGTAACATTTTATCTTGCTTAATAAATACAAATTTAAATATTTTGTATGTTTAATATTTTATCTTATATGAAATTCATACTATTACATACCTTTACAATCAGATACAAAAATAAAATCAAATTAGGCAAAAGTCATAATAGTTTGAATCAACTACCTACATCAAGATATGACATTATTTGAACCAAAATCAACTTAATTCTTTTAAAACATAGATGGAATACAAGGAAGGATTTGGGGCACTAATAAGCATTCATATATAAAGTTTTAATTAACTTTTGAATGGCTTAAAACAATTTAATGTCCTAAAATTCTAGTTAGGTGGCATTTTCCTATTCAACCTCATAACTGATCTTATGAATCTGATTACATTTCCTCTATCTCAACGCCCAAAATACTATAACATATAGTGTCATAAATAAGTATTGGAGGGTAAATTAAATACTGGATCAATGACTAAATGCTAAAAATACATTTTTGTGTTTGACATTTTATGAGAAAGTCTATTTTTTAAGTAGAAATCTAATGTTTAAATTATTTTTAAAATCTTTTGGTAACTTTTAATAAGCTTTGTCATTTAGAATAGGTTTAGATCTACAGAAAAATTGCAAACATAGTACAAAGTGTCTATATATCTCACACCCGGTTTCCTCTATTGCTAATCTCTTACATTAGTAGGGTCACAATTAATAAACCAATATTGAAACGTTATTATTAACTCATATCCAGTTAATCTGAACTTTATTCAGATTTCGTTATTTTTACCTAATGTCCTTTTCCATTCCAAGATTTCATCAAGGCTATCAAATTACTAGTTGTCCTCAGTTCTTAAGCTCCTCCTGGCAGTTTCTCAGACATTCCTTGTTTTGTATGACCTTGAATGGTTTGGGGAGTATCGAACAGGCATTTTGCGTAATGTCCCTCCATAGATATTTGTTTGATGTTTTTCTCATGATTAGACTAGGGTTACAGGTTTCAGAAAACCACAGAAGTAAAGTGCCATTTCCATCACATCATATCAAGGGTAGATCAAACCAGTGTGGTTTGGCATTGTCGATATTGACCATGATTACCTGGTTTGGGTAGTGTTTGTCAGTTTTCTCCACTGTAAAGTCACTGTGTTTCCCCATTTCATTCTGTAGTCTTGGAAAGGAAGGCACGATGTGCTGTCCCCACTTAAGGAGTTGGGAGTTAAGTTCTATCTACTTGAAGGCTGGGTGTTTACAAAAATTCTTCGGGATTTTTCTGCATGGAAAATGTGTCTATTCTCCCCCGTTTATTTATATATCTATTCGATCATTTATTCATATAGAGAGGAAAATCTAATTTTAAATCCGTAACATCCAATACTAATAATTACTATTAAATATGGAAGCATCATTCAATAATCCTTGTGTTTAAAAAGGCCATATGATCTTTCAGTTCTACATGTGATTTGCCAAGTTGCCTCTTGTACTATTACACACTAATGATAGGTTATTCTTAAAGTCTTAGGCTCCCTTTTCTTTTATTTCCCACTTCATTTTTGAAGAACATGCATCTTTAGCAATAAATCAAGAAAAAAAATCCATCCTCAGTTCTTCTTTGGAACTCTTTAGAAAAAGCCAGATGGAGAAAGGCAGTTTTACCTAAGAGTAACTTTTCATTTTCTCTCTTTTTGACCAGTATATTCGGTTTTGCTCCCTTATTTACTAAAGCTATGTTTTCTTTATTTGCTCTTTATTTATGGGGCACTTAACATGTGTTTAGTGTCCAGGGTGATGAGCAAGTTTGCTGTTTGTTTCTCATATAACACTTACTACAATTAACCTTGGTTCATTAGTAGTTAAATTGAAGAAAGCAGAGATTAGATATGGTCGAACTCACTGAATTTTTTTAACCATGTGGCTGTTGGAAAGTCCTTTACTTTCCTCATTTCTTTTTACAATTATATCATATTCTTTACTTCAAACACTACGCATCTTCCAGAAGACTGTAGGATGTTCAGTTCTAGATTCTAAAGGTCATTGAAATCATAACTGGCCAGTCACAGGACAGAAATCTAGAGAATTTTCTTGGTTAGGCACAGATATTCCAGTACTCCTCAATTATATTAATAAAGGAGTGTTATAAGCCCAGACTTAGGATTATTTGCACATATAAAAGATTACCATACGTATAAGATGGAAAGCAAAGCAACCATTGTGGATCTGCTTGCATTTTGCATATATTTGTCCCCTTCACAAGAAAGGGAAATAATAAAAGTGATTGAATGTGTTTACAGAGACCCCATTGTCTTAGGTAGCAATTCAATTCAAATTTTCCATACATTAACAAATAATTTCTTTTTTTTTTTTTTTTTTGAGACAGAGTCTCACTGTGTTGCCTGGGCTAGAGTGTCATAGCGTCATCCTAGCTCACACAACCTCAAACTCCTGGGCTCAAGTGATCCTCCTGTCTCAGCCTCCTGAGTAGCTGGGACTACAGGCATGCACCACCAGGCCCGGCTAATTTTTTTTCTATGTATTTTTAGTTGTCCAATTAATTTCTTTCTATTTTTAGTAGAGACGGGGTCTCGCTCTTGCTCAGGCTGGTTTCGAACTCCTGAGCTCAAACAATCCTCCCGCCTCGGCCTCCCAGAGAGCTAGGATTACAGGCGTGAGCCCCCGCGCCCGGCCCAGAAGATATCTCTTTAAAATCATTACAGCCCCAATAAGTAATTCTGTAGCAATTTCATAAGGTTCAAGAAATACAGAAGAGCTGTATTAAAAATATATCAAGTCAGTAGAGGAGTTTCTTGTGGGCCCCAAATAAGAAATGAAAATTTGAAAACTGAGTAAGTTCCTTTAATAAAGCAGAGGAAAACCATAATATGAAACAGTGCTTCATATTTCTATAAAAATCTGTTCTTTATCAAATGGTCATTGTAATATAGAATATGTATATACATAAAATATCAACCCTACCCCCTTCAAATAGTCAAGCAACTTATTATAGTTTATACTCCATTATAGAAAATAATACTTTTTGTTATAAAGATTAGTCACTCATATGGAGGATGGACTGATGGTAAATTTTAGTAATGTTTTATATGCATATGCACATGTATTACAGGATATATAAGGATCTTTGTGAAATCTATATGTGATATTAAAATTACAGTTAGGTTGTACATATTAATAAGGAAGTAACTTGTTTTCTCATCAAGGTATTCAATATTACAGAAGGAAATTATAAACGGCTTTTACCAATAAATTTGTTATGTGGACATTTGGTTCTAGATCTCAGAATTGCACTAAGTTATCAAAGTATAGCATTGTTATAAAGCAAATATAAAAATTATATTAAAATAAATTTATACTTTATGTTGCAGCATGTGTAGTTCACATAATTGCAAATTTATTCTTGCTAAATAGAACAGTTCTCAGTTTGTTGCTCTTGAATAGAGATATTGGCAGTCTCTAAAACCAGATATTTCATATGCTATCTTTTTTTCATACTGTTAGCTGAAATTGATCCAATGATTTGAGTTCAGGCAGTCCCTGGGTTACGGATGACCTGACTTTATGGCATTCTGTACTTACGAAAGGGCTCCCAAGGCTCTCCATAAGGATAATTTATAATTAATTAATTACATTAATAATTTGGGAACTAGTTTCTTCGGTGCATGTAAACAAATCTACATGGCATATGCAGTTCGTTGCTACAGCATCTTTGTGCTAGTGGCTGGTCTCATTGTATAGTCACTTATGCACAGGATCACTTTTGTCTTAACTTTTTTATTTGATTTTGTGAGTCTTCTGAACCATATCTCCAAAGTGAAAGTCCACTGCAAGTCTAGATGAGCCCACAATGAAAAGTGATTACAACGAAAATGAAAGTAGAAATAATTAAGAGTTGAGAGAAAGACCAGACACCATCATTCATTGGGAAAGCACTGGGCTTCAGTCACTCTAGTGTTGGAACAATTATAAAGGATAAAGTGAGAATAATGGAACATGTGAAAGGCAGTGTTCCAATGAAAGCATCAGTTATTACTAAGCAGTACAGTAGATTAATTATTGAAATGGAAAGTTTATTGATTAAGTTAGAAGGATGAAAATAAGTATGACATTCCTATTAGCCTAGCATTGCTACAACATGAGTGTTAACCTTTAATATTCTTTTTTGAAATTGCTGCTATCTCCTATCTAAACTTTTTGTATGAGTTTGTTTTTATGTTCCATTTGAATTAAAAGAGCACAATAGTTTAACTCATTACAGTAGGGGGGTATTACTATTATTACTACTACAGTATTACATTATATTGTTACTGCTACAAATGAGCCATTATAGTGTTGTTATTATTATTGCCATATATGCGCTGTTCATCAGGGATCTCAGTTAGGTACAAATCTTACCTAAAGATGTTCTCAGGGACATCTCATCCATAAGCTGGGGACTACCTGTATTTGCAATTTTATCGGTATCCTCCGTTTAGCTACGGTAGTGACAATGAAGCTTGAATTTCTGCTATTCCAGCATAACTCAGCTTCCTTCAGTTTTCCAACTCATACTTGTTTGGCATGCAGTATAAAAATGTACTAGGCTGGTAATACATGGTCGTCTTTTCACTAGAACCAACTTAGAAAGCCAAATATTATTTCTAGTTTATATTATGTTCTTTTATGTAGAGTGACATTAATTTTTTATGTTGAGTGTGTATAAGTACTTACGTCCAGATATTAATGCTGAGTTGCTATGATTTTAGGGTTCAGCTCCAGAGATTGATCCTTCATCTGATGGTTCAAATTTTGGATGGGAGACAAAAATCAAAGCATGGATGGATCGCTATGAAGAGGCAAATAATAACCAGTATAGTGAGGGTGTTCAAAGGGAGGCACAAAGAATAGCCCTGAGATTAGGCAATGGAAATGACAAAAAAGAGATGAATAAATCAGATTTGAATACCAACAGTTTGCTCTTCAAACCTCCTGTAGAGGTAAATATATCATTTGCCAAAAAATAGTAAAACAAAAAACCCTTTTTATATGGTGTATCTATAGTTAGACTGAAAGCAACCAGGTTTAATTAATCTCAACATTTACTCTGATTTTAGAGCCACATACAAAAGAATAAGAAGATTCTGAAATCTGCAAAAGATTTGCCTCCTGATGCACTCATCATTGAATATAGAGGGAAGTTTATGCTGCGAGAACAGTTTGAAGCAAATGGATATTTCTTTAAAAGGTACATTCCTTTATTTTCCTGTGTTCATTTTCTATAGGTAAATACTGAATTTTGGGCTATTTTATCCAGATGCTTTGATTATATGTACTTTTTTTTCCTGTGTGATCATTTCAGTACTTAAAACTGTAGTGTGATTGAACAGTGACTAATGATAACATTTGAACTATGATAAACTATGAAATCATTAGAAAATACAAAGATATATTCCTCAGTCTCTTGCCTATATCTGTCTTGCTGGAAATCCTAAAACAATCCACTTAAAAGATAAACCAGCAACATTATAGGTTGTATAAGGATATCAGTCAGGAACTCTGATTACCTGAGATTACAAGGAACCTTTCCATCCAGGACTTGTGCTTAATTCTCACTACATAATTGCTAGAACCTGAGAAGACCATGGTGACCATAGGCAGAACCTCTTCCTCCGTGTTTTTTTTTTTTGTTTTTTTTGTTTTTTCGAGATAGAGTCTGGCTCTGTCACCTAGGCCGCAGTGCAATGGTGCAATCATAGCTCACTGTAACCTCAAACTCCTGGGTTCAAACGATCTTCCTGCCTCAGCATCCCAAGTAGCTAGGATTACAGGTGCGTGCCACTACACCTGGCTAATTTTTTTAGATAGAGAGATAGAAGAGATAGGGTCTCACTTTGTTGCCCAGACATCTTGAACTCCTGGCCTCAAGTGATCCTCCCATCTCAGCCTCCCAAAGTGCTGCATTTAGAGGCATACACCACCACGCCCAGCCACCTTCTTCCGCTGTATTAGACTGTGTTAGATTTAGTACTATGTTTTGCCACCACTTTCAACTCCCACTTTGTTGGTATTGGAATGGTTTTGGAGGTCTCTTCCTTCTATGGTTTGGGATTTTTATGTGGTATTGATATGATCCTCTGATAGCCATTGCTTCCCTGTGGTCCAGAAGTATGTTCATATCTCTAGGGGGATGACATTCCCAGTCTGTGTCCCACACTTACCAAAACCATTTCTTGTTGTTGATAGCTTGAGTTTTTTTTTAAGATATGAAAGATACACAAGAATTTTTCCCTATTATAATAGATTTGATCCGAAATGAGTGTAACTCACTTTTAAATGCACCAGGAAGGAAATATGGATTTTAAAGGAATTCATTTATGACTCCGTAAAAGCAGTAGTCATTCTCTTTTTATCTTTCTTTGTAAATTTGAATTTCTACCTTCAGTTAATTGCCTTTGATTTAGGTAAGGTTATAGTACAGGTAAATATCTCATTAGCATAAACTAGCATAACTGGAGTCAGATTGCCTACATTCAAATCTCTACTTCACTATTTTGTGTCTTTTAGAAGTTTCTGACACTATGTGTTTTTAAGTTTCTTCATCAGTTTGCTTATGAAGAATAACAGATTATTGTACAAAAATGTTAATAAGTTATAATGTTTCTTTGTAGACCATACCCTTTTGTTTTATTCTACTCTAAATTTCATGGGCTGGAAATGTGTGTTGATGCAAGGACTTTTGGGAATGAGGCTCGATTCATCAGGCGTTCTTGTACACCCAATGCAGAGGTAAAGTTACAGAAATCTTTTGGGGAGGTGAGGCATTGGGGATGTGTACAATCTGAGTATTAAGCACAAAAGTCTGGTAGCCTAAAACACTTTTCAACTGCTGATACATTTTGTATTACCCAGAATGCTTCTGTTGTGAAAATTCAGGTGATAATTGGCTGTGAAGTCCTAAACAGTACTTTGCACATTGAAGAAATTGGTGATGTTCCTCGTAAAAGGAAATATTGGGCTGCTTTTTGTTTATGCTGGAAGCTTTATTTATAATTCAAATATATGCTATGATTTGGTTAAGTTAGATTGGCCGTTCCCAACCTTTTTGACACCAGGGACCAGTTACACGGAATACAATTTTTCCACAGACTGCGGGGAGGAGGGAAGCAGAGCTCAGGTGGTGATATGAGCAATGGGGATGAAGCTTCACTTGCCTGCTGCTCATCTCCTGCTCTGCAGCTGGGTTCCTAAGTTTCATGGAAGACAATTTTTCCATGAAGTTTGGGGAGGAAGGGAGTTGGAGCTCAGGCGGTGATGTGAGTGATGGGGAGTGGTTGCAGCCCGCTTCCTAACAGGTCACAGACCGGTACCAGTTTGCGGCCCAGGGGTTGGGACCACAGAGTTAGATGACAAAGCTAAAATCTAATGGAAGTTTTATGTGTGCTACTTGAAAAATTTTTATAAAATTATATTTTAGTGTGGAATGTAAAATAATTTTGGTTTTGCTTTTTACATGCCAATATAAACATTTTTAACTTTATAATTATATAATATTGCAGCTAAGAGTATAGGTTTAGAACCAGATTTAGGAGATTCATGCCTTCTCTGTGACTTAATAGCTTTGAACCTTATCTGTGCCTCAGTTTTATCTCTAAAAGGGTGGTATGAGGACTAAAGGAGTTAATACACGTAAAATATCTAGAACATTGTTTGTCATAGAAAAGTACAGTGTTGGCTGTACCATTACTGCATTCATTAAACTAAGATGCGATCACTTGTAAGACTACCGATTTTAGAGATGCTAAAAGGCAAAAAATTAGAATTGATGAAGTAAAATATTTTTTTGAATGAGCTGTAGGGTTGGGGGATTTGGCAGTGGGCAGCAACACACGTTTGCGAAATCTTCCCAATTGATAACAACTGATTTATAGTGATAAGTCTTATAATTAATGGCATATTTTCCAGTTTGTGTTTGTGAAGTACATTGAATAGTTTTCAAAATTGTAGGATAAGATCCTTATAAAGGTAGGAAGTAATTTATAGAAATGTAAAATTATTCTTTTACAGGTGAGGCATGAAATTGAAGATGGAACCATACATCTGTACATTTATTCTATACAAAGTATTCCAAAAGGAACTGAAATTACTATTGCCTTTGATTTTGACTATGGGAATTGGTAAGTGCTAGTCTGTAAATATGTCATCTTTTGCTTCAAAATAGTTCCTTAATGTCCTTATAATAATTTAGGTATTGTCATTACTTTTATAGCTTTTTATTTTTATCATGAGGCAGTTAAAACCACTTTAAAATAAGCATTTTGGTATCAGCCTCCATTATATCATTGCTGCTTATTTTCTAAATTTTCCCTAATTATTATTATAATGTAAATGTTCATAGTAATTATAGTTAGTAATCTTAATTCAGCCATACAACACTGACCTTGTTTATGTAAGAATTTTTTCTTCTTTTTCTTGTATTTTTAGGTGATACAATTTTAGTCATATATGGTTAATCAATATGAATGATTTCTCTTTTGCCCCTCAAAACGAGATTGTCAAATTTTCTTTACAGTATAAATTGAAAGGGTTTGTTGGAGATCTTGCAAAGAAACTCTGAGAACTATTGTTCTGAAAACACTAGGAAAAAACAAATGTTAATTCTGAGTACAGTAGACTTTGAACAACACAGAGAGGTTAGGGGTGCCAGCCCCTTGTGCAGTCAGACATCCATGCATAACTTTTCGCTCCCAAAAGCTTAACTTGATAGCCTGTTGTTGACTTGAAGCCCTATTAATAGCATAAACAGTTGATTAATACATATTTTGTATGTTATATGTATTATTTACTGTTTTCTTACAATAAGGTAGAGAAAAGAAAATGTTATTAAGAAAACCACAAAGGGTCTGGGTGTGGTGGCTCACACCTATAATCCTAGGACTTTGGATGGCCGAGGCAGGAGGATTGCTTGAGGCCAGGAGTTTTGAGACCAGCATGGGCAACATAGTGAGATCTCATCTCTACAAAAAAATAAAACAAAATTAGCCAGGTGTGGTGGTGTGCGCCTGTACCAGCTACTGGGGAGATTGAGTCAGGAGGATCACTTGAGCCCAGGAGTTTGAGGTTGCTGTGAGCTAGGCTGATGCTCCGGCACTCTAGCCTGGGCAACTCTTGGCTCAAAAAAAGAAAGAAAATCATAAGGAAGAGAAAGTATATTTACTATTGGTTAAGTGGAAGTGGATCATTAAAAAGGTCATCATCCTCGTCTTCACATTGAGTAGGCTGAGGAGAAAAAGGAGGAGCTGGTCTTGCTGTCTCGGGTGCAGAGGCAGAAGAGGTGGAGGAGGTGGAAGGGGAGGCAGGAGAGACAGGCACACTTGGTGTACCTTTATGGAAACACACCATAATTTCTGTTTGGCTTTTTTGCTTTTTGACTTTTTCATTTCTCTGAAAATGTTTTTATACGGTACTAATCCTTTTCCACTGTTTGCTTTTAGTTTCAGTTTCCGTGTCACAGAAGGGTCCATGTCATAAAAGAAGGCAAAAGCAGTCTTGAATAATTGGAACCCTTCTGCCAGATTGTCTAACATCAATTTGTTTTCTGGCACTGCTTTTTCTACATCTTCTTCCTCATCTCTAGCACTGGTTTGGAAACACTAATTTCCATCAAGTCATTATCTGTTAATTCTTCTAGTGTGGTGTCTATTAGGTCTTGAATTTCTCCAAGATCTCCATTTTGAAACCCTTCAACCCCCACCTATTCACAATCTCTTTCATGATTTCCTTGATTGGCTCTTTCGTAAATCCTGTGAAGTCACACACGACATCTGGACACGGTTTTCTCCAGCACAAATTTAGTGTTTCAGGCCTGATTGCTTTCATGGCTTTTTCTGTAACAGTGATGGTATTTTCAATGGTGTAATCCTTCCAGACTTTCATGATGTTCTTTTGGAGTTCTCTTCCATAACATTGACAGTCCTTTCCATAAAGTACCTTGTGTAATGAGCCTCAAAGTTCCTCAAAACCCCCAATCTAGAGGCTGAATTAGAGATGTTGTGTTTGGGGGCAAGTAGGCCACTTCAGTGCCTTTGGTGTTGAACTCACGGGGTTCTGGGTGGCCGGGGGTGTTGTCTAATATCAAAAGAATTTTAAAAGGCAGTCCCTTATTGGGAAGGTACTTCTTAACTTCAGTGACAAAGCATCAGTGGAACCAATCCAGAAAAACAATTTTTGTTGTCCAGGCCAATTTTTGTTGTCCAGGCCTTGTTTACAACCAAAAAACTGGCAACTGATGTTTATCTTTTCCCTTCAAGGCCCAGTGGTTACCAGCTTTATAGATGAGGGCAGTCCTGATCATAAACCTGACTGCATCTGCACAAAACAGTAGAGTTAGCCTATCCTTTCCTGCCTTAAATTCTGGTGCTTGCTTCTCTTCCTTACTAATAAATGTCCTTTGTGGCTTTTTTTTTTTTTTAGTAGAGCAATTTTATTTGCATTAAAAACCTGTTCGGGCAGATACCCTTTCTCCTTAATGATTTTCTTAATGATGTCTGGGAACACATTTGTTGCCTCTTGGTCAGTAGAAGCTGCTTCTCCTGTTAACTTGACATTTTTTAAGCCAAACCCTTTCTAAAATTATCAGACCATCCTGTGCTGGCATTAAATTCCTCACCTTTAGATCCTTCACCTTCCTTTTGCTTTGTCATTTAATGACTTCACTTTTTCTCAAATCATATTAGAGTATATAGATATACCTTTCTTACATAGCAATCCCGCACCCACTTAAAAGCTGAATTTTCAATACAAGATGAACAGGTATTTTGCAAAATGTAAGATTTTCACACCTGCTGGCATAGCTGCAGTGAGAGCTCCACAGATTTCCTTTTCTTTTTTTACATGGTACACATGCTGGATTCATTTATCTTGAGATGACAGGCAACCACAGCTGTATCTCAATCTGTGCTACCTATCAAGCAATTCAGGTTTTTCTTACAGTGTCATGACTTTTCTCTGCTTGTTGGGAGCACTTCCAGCATCACTAGTGGCACTTCTTATGGGTCCCACAGTATTACTCAAAGTTTACTATATTGTACTTAAGCACGATGTAAAATGTGTGAGAACCATGAGAGATCAGTTTTTACTGTGATATGCAATTTACTGGAGAGACGAACTGCTCACAGGGAGATGATTAGTGTCACATGGCGTTTTAAGCAGAATACCACAAAATTATTACAGTAATGTATTATGTACTGTAGTTAATTGTATGTAGTTATGATTTAATATTGCATCCTTATGTTTGTTTACATGTCTCTTGACTGTGAATGGCACCATGTATGGTCTGTGTAAGTTTTGATAAATTTTAACTTTTTATAATAGATTTCTGTATATTTTATGGTAGTAAATGATAAAATAGACTAGTATCTACATTCATTTTATGCATTCATTACATTTTCTTAATTTTTTCAATATTTCTAGGCTGTGTGGTAGGTACATCTGAGTTTTTTCAAATTGTTGAAAATCTCCAAAAAATTTTCTAATGTATTTGTTGAAAAAAATCCACATAAAAGTGGACCTGTGTAGGCTAAACTTGTGTTGTTCAAGGGTCAATTATATTTTGTTTAAATTTTTAAAAATTTAATGTAAAGATATAAATAATACAGATACCCATGTACTCACTTCCCAAATTAGAAATAAAACATTATTCATTGAAGTCCCTTATGTTTTAGCAGCCAGACTGGATCTCCCCTTCTGTCTTTAATGTGTTGTTTCTTTAACATCCTATTTTGTTTGTATATGTTGACAAATAATATCTAGAATTTTATGTATTTTTTAACTTTATATAAATTGTAACCTATTGCATTCATCTTTTCTCATTTATTACATGAGATTAAGCTACATTGTTACGTGTAGTTCTAGTTCATTTATTTTCATTGCTGATGGCATTTATCTATTCCACTACTGATGAATCTTTACATTTATTTAAAGAATTTGAACGTGTGCACGTGTGCATGTTCTCTCCATGGTTGGGACGTGGGAGTGGAATTACTGGATTGTAGAATGTGCACAGCCTTAGTTTTTACTAGATGTGGGTGAATTACTCTCCAAAGAGGCTTGTACCAGTTTACATTCCCAAGTGATTTAGTTCCTTGCTACACATCTTTACTGTAAAACTTTAAAAAATTGATGCTAGTCCAACGTGGAATGGTATGTTTTTTATATTTTTATTTACCATTTTCCTTGATTATTTATGGGCCCAATGATCTTTTTTATATATTGTCATTTGGATTTCCTCTCTTGTGAATTGCCTAATCCTATTATCTGTCCATTTTTCTGCTGGGTAGTCTTTTTCTTTTTTTTTTTTTTTTTTAAGTTCTTTAATATTTTCTAGCCTTTGGGGTTATAGCAATTTCAATTCATTTTCTCCTATTTTGTATTTTGAATCTTTATATGATATCTTTTTTAAATGTAGTGTTTTAAATGTCCATTATGTTTCTCTCAGTGAAATCCCTCTTCCTTCAGTATTCATCTCTACTGATTACTGGAGTCAGATTTATCATAACTTTTCCTTTTTTAGCCCTTTCTTCCCAAGAAGATGGAAAATTTATCATAATGTATTTTTGCTCATTGCTGTTGAAAGATCATAGAGGTTAAGAATTTTAAGCTTTTTATAATTTGCTTTCAAATGCTAGCTTGATCACTTACTATGTAACTTTAGACCAATTTCTTCATCTCTTTATGCCACGTTACCTCAAATATAATATAGGAATGATAATAATACTCACCTAAAGTGCTTAATAAATATAAGCTGTTGCCATCATTTTTATTTGTGGTTCTTTTGTCCTAAAATCAAAGAGAATATCTAGAAAGTTTCAAGCTAGTGTCTGTTAATACCTAATTTGGGAGGTGGAACCATAAATGTTTGAGTTCTCCCCCTTATTGACAGAATTAGGCAGTTAGACTTTTATCTTTCTAGCAGTGTTAAAAGTGAATGAGTTGGTAGGTAGTATTAGAAATTTTAAAGTTAATTGTTCTTGATTTTTAACTCAGGTTTGGGCATTTAGCCTGCATCCTAGAGATGGTATTTAAACTTTAGCAGTGGTAGTAGAGATAAAGAGGGCAGAGAGTTGAAAAATACTAAAACAAAAAGTCTGTGGGCTTTCGAGTTGTTCAGGCCTGTATCTAAATGCCATCACTACCACTTATTAACTGTGTGACTTTGGACAAGATAATGACCCTCCTTGAGCTTTAATTTCATCTATAAGATGGGAGTAATAATTATTACCATGAGGAAGAGAGTGCAGTTATTTTTCAAGCTTCCACCTGAAAGGGGGAACACTTAAGAGGAGCAAAAAGAAACATTAAATTTTTTCTAAGTAGCTTTTTACAGAAACCTGGTTATTGAAATAATTCCTTGTATAAAACAAACTGGTTGGCCGGGCACGGTGGCTCACGCCTGTAATCCTAGCACTCTGGGAGGTCGAGGCAGGCGGATTGTTTGAGCTCAGGAGTTTGAGACCAGCCTGAGCAAGAGCGAGACCCTGTCTCTACTAAAAATAGAAAGAAATTAATCAGACAACTAAAAATATATAGAAAAAATTAGCCGGGCATGGTGGCGCATGCCTGTAGTCC
>CAUYRB010100242.1:0-93155 GCA_963574695.1 Propithecus perrieri
AGAGTTACAGTTCTGTGGTTTCATGTTAGTTACCTTATAGTTACTGTGTAATTAGTGCCACTTAATGTATGTTACCAAAAATAAATATATCTACCCCCAGACTAGATGTAGTATTTTTTGTATAATTGGATTTCCTAATACTGATATTTGTCATCCCCAAAGAAAGTGTATTGGTTTTTTAAAAAAAGAAAGTGTATTTGGAAATAAAGTCAGATGGAAAATTCATTTTTAAAATACCCGTTTTGTCACTTTCTCTGATAAAAGATGGCCATATCACCCCTTTTCAGCCCCACATGTCCCAGTACCCCTCTCTAGAGCTGGGCTAATAGGAATTGGTTTCACGCCTGAGGCAATTAGACACTTTGGAAGGTGGCATAACCTGTCTCACCTGGACTGCAGCATCTGGCTCTAATTCACAGTGCTCCTTTCTCCTCACTGTGTCCAGGTTCCCTCCCAGAGGAGCCACCAGTTGTCATGTGCGGCACTCAGTTTCTTTCTTCTCCAGCTGACTAAACTTTTTCTGTACCAGTTAATTTTTCCAACTACTAATAGAATAAAGGCAATTTTCTAAACTTCTGTATCCTGGTGTTTGTGTTGCTCTCTCCAGGGTTGGGGGCAGGAGGATGGAAGAACTCAGCCCTCCTGGCCTAGCTCACCCTGGAGAGGTTCCTTCAGGGTGCTGCGTATCAGCTTGGGCCCTACCCCCCACTCACCCAGCACTAACCACCTCTTGTGCCGCATTCTAGTTGTGAGTCAGGGCTAGGGTGGGAATGCAGCCTGTTGAGATGAGGGGTTACTCTCCGCAGCTGGGTTTCCTTGGCCCTGGCGCGCTATTGGGCTCCACTCCAGGAGGCTGGGGCAGTGCCTCCTGGGCACTATGCTATTAGAAAACGTGCTTAAGGGCGGTGCCGCTCTGGGGGTAGAGAGGGAGGAGGGAGACCTGAGGCCTGGAGTCCTGGCCATCCCCATCCATTGTCCTAGGCTGGAGCCCCCACCCTAACTGAGGAAGCTTTGGAAAAGAATCCAGGGCCCACTCCCCAACAAGGGCCCTGGCCCTTGGCGGGGTAACCCAGAAGGCTGCTGCCTGGCTGGTGCTAAATTGACTGTGCCTGACCTGACGTGTCCGCGGCTCCTCCTAGCTTGGGTGGAGCCCGCGTTCCACCCCGACGCACTCCCGCGCTTGTCCCCGGGCTGAAGGAGGGGCCAAGCCCTCCGGGGAGGGAGGAGGCCGGATGAGGCGGGACCCTCAGGTCCGGAAAAGTGCCTGCGCCACGTGACCTTACCGCGGAGCAGTTAAAAGGAGGCTCCGCCAGGGCCACTTAGCTGTCCTGGTCCGAAGTTCTTCCTTTGCTTCTCGGACACCCACACCATGTGTGCTGCTCGGCTAGCGGCGGGGACCCAGTCCGTGTACGCCTTCTCGGCGCGCCCACTGGCTGGCGGGGAGCCTGTGAGCCTGAGCTCCCTGCGGGGCAAGGTGCTGCTCATCGAGAATGTGGCGTCCCTCTGAGGCACCACGGTCCGGGACTACACCCAGATGAACGAGCTGCAGCGGCGCCTCGGGCCCCGGGGCCTGGTCGTGCTGGGCTTCCCGTGCAACCAGTTTGGGCATCAGGTGCGCCACGCGGGGTGGGGCGAGGGTGAGCGTGCAGTCGTGGTCGGGGGCGCCGGAGGGTAGTGTGCCCGGCCCGGCAGCCGCGGCACCCGTGCGCTGAGAGGCGGGCCACCGGCTCCCTTCCCTTCCCTTCCCGTACTCCTAGCCGCTGGAATTCCTGTCTGCCCTGGGCTTGAGCAAGGGAGGACGACATCCTGGTGACTCATCGAAAAACTCCCTTGTTTGTGGTTAGAACGTTTTCCTCCCCTCGCGGCCCCGGGTCCTAGATGCTCTTCTCTCCCGTAGGAGAACGCCAAGAACGAAGAGATCCTGAATTCCCTCAAGTACGTCCGACCTGGCGGCGGGTTCGAGCCCAATTTCATTCTCTTCGAGAAGTGCGAGGTGAATGGTGCGAAGGCGCACCCGCTCTTTGCCTTCCTTCGGGAAGCCCTGCCAGCGCCCAGCGACGACGCCACTGCGCTCATGACTGACCCCAAGTTCATCATCTGGTCTCCGGTGTGCCGCAACGACATTGCGTGGAATTTTGAGAAGTTCCTGGTGGGTCCTGACGGTGTGCCTGTGCGCAGGTACAGCCGTTGCTTTCCTACCATCGACATCGAGCCAGACATTGAAGCCCTGCTGTCCTAGGGTGCCCTTCCTACCCCCGCTGCCTGGCAGTAGCAGCGCTGCTCTCTGGGGGGTTTCATTCATGATGGTGTTCCTTCTAAACCTGCATGAAGGAACACCTGATGTCCGGGAAAATCCCCAGAGATGGGCGCTGGCCGTGTCCCTTCCAGCCTCCCCTCTGCCAAAGCAAGGCGAGCTTCCTCATTAATAAAGTGCTGAGTGTCAACAGAACTGTGTGTATGTCGTATGTCAGTATCTACTGCGTATGTCAGTATCTACTGCGAGTGGGAGCTTAGTCCCCTCTTCCCCCTTATCCTAGCCAAGTTTGAACTTCCTGTCCTTTTGTCTGCAGCTTGTGGGAGCCACTCTTTCCTATATGGGAAATCTGGCTCCTATCCCTGGGTTTCTCCCTCTGCCAGGACATGTGATAGAGTAATCCCAAGGCTCTGTTACAACAAAGTTTGTACTCCTAAAAGAAAACAAAAGGCAAGGATTGACTGCCTAACCCAAATAGTAGGCCTCTCCTTGCTGAATATTTGCTGGTCATTGAAATGACCTTCACAAAATAATATGGGCCTTCACTCATATTTGGAGTCTGCTGCCTCTCCAAATGTTAGACCTACACAAGCCCTTTTTACAGTTGGAAACTTGGGCAATGTTACAAGTTCTTTTCCCATTACTTTGCTACATCTTTACATATTGCTACTCAGTGCTTATATCTGCTGAGATGCTGTTCTTATCAGTTGCTGTCTTTCATGTATTCAGTGAGAAGAGTGTTCAATTTAACTGGCCCTTCTGACTATGCCCTGCCCAGCACTTAGATGAACTGCGTGTTAAGGCCCAGGATAGGGGCATATCTTAGAGGCCAGCTGCTGCTTCTGGAGCACCGTTAGGTCTCACCTCTCCATCTGTTGGCCCTGATGCCAATAATGTTTCAAGACAGACCTAGAGCCATTTCCTATCACGGTGCAGGGGACTGTGCAGGGCATGGATGCAGCTTCTGCTTGAGCATACAGGAACCCAGACACATGTTGGCAGTGTCACTCACCCAGTCCAGAATGTGGGCCAGAAGTTCTGGAGTCCCAGTGTTTGTGCTCAAATTGGTGGCTCAAGGCCTTTTCCTATGTCTGAACCAACTCACAACTTTTCCTCTGGCCCTAAGCAGGGATCTTAGCTGCCACCCTCTGTGTGCCCTTAGGTCACTAAGGGATAAAGCCCCTCCTCCACCCATCAAAACTCCTGCACTGGGCTTACCTCCCTCTAGCTACAAGGCCTCTTCACCTCAGTTTTTTTTTTTTTTTTTTCTTTTTGAGATAGTCTCACTCTGTTCCCCTGGTAGATGATGGCAGTAGAATGCAGTGGCATCTTCCTAGCTCACTGCAACCTCCAACTCCTGTGCTCAAGTGATCCTCTTGCCTCAGCCTCCTGAGTAGCTGAAATTACAGGTGTGAGACGACGCCTGGCTAATTTTTCTATTTTTAGTAGACAAGGTCTCACTTAGGCTGGTGTTCAACTCCTGTGCTCAAGCAATCTTCCTGCCTTGGCCTCCCAGAGTGCTAGGATTACAGGCATGAGCCACCTCAGCTTTTTTTTTTCTTCCCTATTTTGTTTTTATACATATAATTTTTTTTAACAGTAAAATATTGTCGCACGTCAGCTTTTGAGTCCTGCTTGAGGTGACGCAGGCAGAACTATCCACTCCTTTGGGTCTTACTCTACCTGTGTTCCTCCTCTCAGAACTCCTGGGAGTCTCGATTGCATCTGTGAGTGACATCTGCTTCGCCAGAAGTTGAGTCTAGCCATCCCAGGGCCCACAGGACCTAGCATATGATATTCATCAGCAAATATTGGTTTATTGTAAGAACTTTCTACTCAAATGGGGCCAGGACTTCTTGAGGATCATTTGTAGACTTCAAATCTGACTTCTGAATGAGAGTAGCAACCTGGACATCTGGGTAAATCTGGGTATACCCAGGCCACCTGTGACCCCTATGCCCCACATCTCTCTTCCCTAAAAGCACTTTGCTCACTTACCGCAACACTCAATTCAATCCTGTACTATGTGCTTTGCTGGGTGCCTCAGGAAGACAGAAGGACAATATATAATTACTTAAAAAGTATGTTTAGTTCTACAAGGTAATACAGGGTGCTTTGAAAATAGAGGACCTATGGCCTGGGCACGGTGGCTCACATCTGTAATCCTAGCACTTTGGGAGGCTGAGGAGGGAGGATCACCAGGAGGCCAAGAATTCGAGACCAGCCTGAGCAACATAGCAAGATCCTATCTCTACAAAAAATAGAAAAATTACCCAGGCTTTGTGGTACATACATGTAAGTCCTGGTACTCTGGAGGCTGAGGCAGGAGGATCACTTGAGCCCAGGAGTTTGAGGTTGCAGTGAGCTATGATGACTCCAGCCTAGGAAACAGAGCAAGACCCTGTCTCAAAAAAAAAAAAAAGGCAGTGGCTTGGCCAAGGGAATAGTAGCCACCGGAGAGGATGAGGTCACCTGGGAAAAGTGGCAAGAAAAGATCAGGGGGCCTAGTCCTGAGGCCTATGAGTTCACAATCCTTTCATGTTAAGATGTGAAGTGGCAGAGAGGCGTAGCTGGGAAGGAGCAAGGATGGATTCAAGTACACAAGGGAATTGATATTTCATAAAAATGGTCAGCTGGGACAAGTGCTTGTGGACTGAGTAGTCCTCAGCTAATGCAGTCTCAGGGGAGCAACTAGAACTGAAGCTAGATAGCCAGTCTGGGATGTACCAGGTCCCATTCTAGGAGCCAAATGTACAATGCCCAAAAATTACTTGGATGCTTGTGAAAACGTAAGGTCCATGGCCCACCTCCACAGATGCTGAACTGGAAAGTCTAGGGACCTAGGGCCCTCTCAGTGATCTGTCATTTAGACCCATGAGGACAGACTTCCCACTCCAGCTCTCCCCTTTCCTGTACAGGGTCAGTGTGGCCTAAGCCATGCTCTCTCTCCAGGATGAGAACTCAGAACTTTCCAAACTCTTCTCTCCCCAGGCTGCCTAGTGACTCACCCCTCACCCCTTGTCCACTTTTTTCCCCTCTCAGTTTATGCCATGGGCTGCCAGTGAAGGGAACTTCAACTATTTTATTTTTCTTTCTTTTTTTTTTTTTTTTTTATACAGAGTCTCACTTTGTTGCCCTGGCTAGAGTGAGGGCCGTGGCGTCAGCCTGGCTCACAGGAACCTCAAACTCCTGGGCTCAAGCAATCCTACTGCCTCAGCCTCCCGAGTAGCTGGGACTACAGGCATGTGCCACCATGCCCGGCTAATTTTTTCTATATATTTTCAGCTGTCCAATTAATTTCTTTCTATTTTTGGTAGAGACGGGGTCTCGCTCTTGCCCAGGCTGGTCTCAAACTCCTGAGCTCAAGCGATCCTCCCGCCTCGGCCTCCCAGAGTGCTAGGATTACAGGCGTGAGCCACCGCGCCCGGCCCCCTTTCTTGCTTTTACCACTTATTTAACAAAAGGAAGAAAAATAGACCAGGCCCCCTTTCTTGCTTTTACCTCTTATTTAACAAAAGGAAGAAAAATAGACCAGGCCCCCTTTCTTGCTTTTACCACTTATTTAACAAAAGGAAGAAAAATAGACCAGGCCCCCTTTCTTGCTTTTACCTCTTATTTAACAAAAGGAAGAAAAATAAACCAGGCCCCCTTTCTTGCTTTTACCTCTTATTTAACGAAAGGAAGAAAAATAGACCAGGCGCGGTGGCTCATGCCTGTAATCCTAGCACTCTGGGAGGCCGAGGCGGGAGGATCGCTTGAGCTCAGGAGTTCGAGACCAGCCTGGGCAAGAGTGAGACCCCGTCTCTACCAAAAATAGAAAGAAATTAATTGGACAGCTGAAAATATATAGAAAAAATTAGCCGGGCATGGTGGCACATGCCTGTAGTCCCAGCTACTCGGGAGGCTGAGGCAGTAGGATTGCTTGAGCCCAGAAGTTTGAGGTTCCTGTGAGCCAGGCTGATGCCACGGCCCTCACTCTAGCCAGGGCAACAAAGTGAGACTCTGTCTCAAAAAAAAAAAAAAAAAAAAGCAGGAAAGGGAACTTCTGAATTCCTAATGTGGCTGATCCTGGCTGGAGAACATTCCTCCTCAGACTTCAAGCTGCCTGCCTCCCTCAATTGAAAGTCCTTTCCAACTGTCTCTTCTTCAGGAAGACTCATAATAAAGTCAGTTAAGACGTCAATATCTTCCCCCAACACACATAGCCACACACACTCTCACACATACACATTTTTATCATTCAACCATGTACCTGCTACTGACTCTGACCTGCACTCACCACACCCCATTGTAAATTGTCAGCTCAAATGAAGAAGAGTAGGAATCACATTCAACCTGCCTAAGGTCCTGACTTTAGGTAGAAATGGCTGCAGGACAGTGTTTGCTCTGGGAACCACACAGCAGCATCTAGGCCCCAGACCTTTCTGAGAAGGGGATAGGCCCTACTGTTACTCAACTAGGTTCACAAGCTTCCATTTTAGCAGTTCTTGCAGAACTGCTTTTTCAAGGTTTTTTAAAACATTAATCTGATAAAATTAGGTCTGGCACTTCTTGCACAATTAGATCTTGGTCAAATGACTTCCTTATTCTGACTCAATGTAGTCCCACAAACAACGTTTAAAGCAAGCTTATTTTCAGAGAAGTATTCCTGGCCTGATCAGTTTAATAAATCTCTTAAATTTTAACTTGTGGATAATACTGAGTAAAAAATACTAGCTAAAGATTTCCCTAAGAGAACACAGCGTGGATTTACATAGAGCAGGTCATGATCTTTGTTAGAGTATTCTCAATTTGGCATCTTTTTGTTATTACACTCACCAAATAGGCTGGAAGAGCATGCTTTCACACACAGGCATGACATACCTGGGCTGGCACTAAAATAAAACCCAACTCCAGTTGGCCACACAAATTACTGAATATCTGCCTCAGGTGTCAGGCACTGACAGATTGGGAGCTGAGAGGGCACAAACGAGAGCAGTCCTCACCCAAGGAGTGAGGTCTCATAGGCCCTGTGCTGGAATCGCATCATTCTTACTGCCTCTCAGCATGGTTGCATACAGCTCAGATACATTGCTGACCTCTACCTGACAGCTATTCCTGAGTTCTTCCTCCTGGCTGCTTGGCAGAATCTGCTTTCCTAGCCAGCCTTACCTGTTGTAAAAATAGGGGAAGGTGACCTGATCTTGGCTACCAAAAGATGCAGAGGTTCCTGGAAAAGCCCCCATCATCCCAGGGAGCAGAAGGTAGTTTCCTTCCTCCCTTCTCACCAGTGGGTATTGCTGAGGGTACCCAGAATGCTGGCACCAAGGCAGCTACCTTGGAGTCTTAAAGGGAAAGAAAGCCAAGAGGGCCCGGGAAGCAAACTCTGAGCCCTGACTTCCTTCCACTTTAACCTTCCCAAGAATTCAACTTCAGAGTTGTCCTGTGAAAAAACAAAAACAAGAACCCCCAAAGGGGTAAGCCATTTTCTGCCGGGGATTCTGTTAGGTGCATCCGAAAGCACTAAGACTGACATGATGTGACAGTAGTTTGTTGGGCAAGGGCCCAGCAGCCTTTCTATCATTTATCCTGAAGACAGAGACCCACTCTTAGGGCCCCTCCAATGTAGCTGTGGCCCTCGAGACTAGGTCAGGAGACCACAATGCAGGCCCACTTGATCCATATGCCTAGAGCCTGAGCAGTGTCCAAGAGCACAGGCAGCCCAACCTGGGTGGTGTCCTACAGTTCTGCAGATCACTTGGCACAGGGAGGTAGGTGGAAGGGATCTGAATCTCCCTGCAGAGGAAGCATCTGTTACCCCATCCTCCTTTGTCCCCAGCATGTGCCTCTGTGTGTATGTGTGTGCACGTACATGTATGTTTGTGAATCTAAAGATCTGGTCCCCTCAGTATCCTTTGCAGACCTCATCATACAACCCCAAAGGCCAAGGGGAATGGTAAAGATGCTTTTGCTCTCTATACCAATTGCTTAAGTTTCCTTCCCAGTGAAGTGTCTACAAGCGTGAGGCTCCATGTTCCTGTAGCATGTTTATCACATAACACACAACACTGTATTAAATATGTAACCATTCTCCATCCCCAATCACACTATAAACCCCTGGAGGTTAGGGACTGTGAGCACATCATAGATACTTGAATATTATTAGTCAAATGAAAAAATGACTAGTATCTGGATAATTCTTTCGTTAATTTGTGGAAGAAATGTCTACTGAGAATTTGTGCTGTGCAAAGGGCAAACAACACATATAAATTAACATCTGAATACTTGTTCATGGTTTTTAAATTTCAGAATATTACAGAACTACAAATGTTTTCCTTACATGGATTGCTTTTGTACTGCTTGAGCCAAAGTTGTAAGTGTGCCCATCACCCAGACATTATACATTATACCCATCAGGTATGATTTCACCCATCCCCTCCTCCTCCATGGTTAAGATTTTGATGGTAATAGAATTAGAAGAAGAAGAAAAGACTGACCACACCAGGGCCCAGGGTGCCACACCTTTCCTACCCAAACAGGGCTGGCCACCATCACAGTGGCATAACCAGAATGGAATCTGTCCATCAGCACAACTCCCCAACATAAGAAAAGTGATCCTACTTCCTCTCTATGACATGCATTCAGTTTTTTGCCTCTAACACCTTCCCCAGTAACCTAATCCTTCTATAACAGGTTAGAAATCACTGAGAAGACATTTAATTCTTCCGAAGTGTACTTATAGAGCCTTTTTCTTTTTCATAGTCCTCTGGACATGTTAAGGAGGCACAGGCAGGAAGGCACCAACAATATTTCTTCCTTGCTTCTACCTCCAATTAAAAGATGTCTAGGCTGGGCGTGATGGCTCATTCCTACAATCCCAGCACTTTGGGAGGCTGTGGCAGAAGGATTGCTAGAGGCCTTGAGTTCAAGACCAGCCTGGGTAACACGGAGACACCCCTGTCTCTACAAAAACAACAAAAAAAAGCCAGGCATGGTGGCACACCTGTAGTCTAGCTACTTAGGAGGCTGAGACAGGAGGATCATTTGAGCTCATGAGTTCAAGGCCCCCTGTCATAACAAGAGGCTCTGGTAATGGTCTGGAGTCTTGTTTCATAGAGTCTGGATTAGGCCCTGCTCATGGTTCAGGTGTCACCACTGAACCACTTTGATGGACAGTTAACCACAGGATAATTAGCCTTAGGTTACTCTAGGTCTCTTCTCAGATACTACTGTACCTGGGCTGCTGGGGCCCCAGGGTTGGGGAATTCCTGCATTGTTTCACAGTGAGCTATGATAATGCCACTGCACTCCACCCTGTGTGCCAGAGTGAGACCTTGTCCCTAAAAGAAAGAAAAGAAAAGAAAAAAAGATGTCCAATATTTGTGAATACTGCTACGTGTGCTCTGTGCTCTGTGACTGCAGACAATGTGTGGACCAAGGGTAACTTGCAAAGGCCAAGACGAGTCTGGTGTAGAGAAAACTGTAGTACCAGCCAAGGCAAATATTTTATGATTTGGAACCAAATGAAGCTTAAAGTTCATATCCTCAGATATCATGAATCCTCAATTAGACCATTGTTAATGAAAGTTTGGCACTTGTCCCCAAGGCCACATAAGAAGAACAAGGACAAGTGATTTGAGGAGAAGGAAAGAGGAGTTTATTAATTTGCCAGCAAATGAGGAGGTTGGCAGACTCCCATCTCAAAGTACCAACGTCCTGCTTCTGAACAGAAGTACAGAGCTTTTAAAGGTTCTGATCAATCCCATCTTTGGCTAAGATGATCTGGTGACCTCTACCCAGACAATCCCCTTGAGATATCTCCTGTGGCACAAAGACCAAAGACACCCTCCTGCCCCTCGTGACCACTGGCCTGAGGTAGGGATGTAGGTTTTAGTTCTCGCAAAGGGTGAGGGGGTTTTGAAGAGACTGAAAACATTTTTACCCCTTTTCAGGCCATATTTTCTGTTACACCATCACAGTCCAAGATTAAGCAATATGTGACCAATAAGCCAGGCCTGTTCCCTCTATTTCACTTCCTGCTTTTCTTGGCTGAAGAATAATCAGACACACCAAAAGCAAGTCAAGCGTGAAACAAAGTTTACTGAGGAAGGGCAAGATAGGTTTACAGAGCAAGAGCAAGAGCAAAATATAAGTTTACAGAGCAAAAGCAAGATACAATAGCCACAGTTGACGAACGGGCACCCCTGTCTTAACAAAAGGGCCCTAGACCTATTTCTTAAGACTGTTATGAAAGCAATTTTAGGAACCTATAGATTCTCAGCAATGTAAACAAAACAGGAATCAAAACCTACATAGTTGTGAAGGACTAGAAGCAAAACAGCTGATCACACAGTTAAGGAAAGAAATGACCTCATCAGCTAAACTTTGTTGCTGCCAAGTGTAAGGGAAGAATGTAGCACCAGTTCTACTTTATGTCCTCCTTGCTTGCAGTGCTGCAGAGCATGCAGGGTGGACTCCTAAGGAATAAAGAGGCAGAAAAGGATACAAGACAATCACAGAATTTTTAAAATCAGCGCATGCCTTAGAGATAAGCTCATTTATCCACGTTTCGGAATGCAGTCATAAGATATGATACTATACAACCTGTACATGACTCCAACTTTGCCTTATTAACCTCAAGCAGACACCAGTAGGCTTTCCACCAGCCTCAGGTCTGCCCTCTATCCACATCTGCTATGTGACAAGTACCTAAATTGACCTTGAGAAGCTATTTCAAAGATTCATCAAACTAAAAAGAAGCAAAGTTAATGCTTCATTAATGAAGATTCTTCCAAGATATATTGTCAAATGGAAATGACAACCAACATATAGAACACTAAGTAAAAATGTTGCATATTCTATATGTGCTGTTTCAGAATCTATTCCCAGTCCCTTTACAATATATTATCATTTCATATCTTGAAATCTTTGGGAACTTTTTAAAAACTGTTTTATTTTACTTTTAATTGACAAATAATAATTATATATACTTATGGAATAAAATGTGATGCTATGATACACATATTAATACATTGTGGAATAATTAAGTCAGGCTAAATAGCATATCTGTCACTTCACGTGCTTATCATTTCTTTGTAGTGAAGACATTTAAAATATAGTCTTTGAGCAACTTTGAAGTATGCAATACATTATTATTAACTATAGTCACCCTGCTGTGCAATAGATCACTGCGACTTATTCCTGATATTTGTATCCTGAAACTTTGTATCCTGTGACAAACATCTCCCCTTTCTCTCCTCCCCAATCTGTGGTAATCACCATTCTATGACTTTGACATTTTTAGGTCCCACATATAAGTGAGATTATACAGTAATTTTCTTTCTGCCCCTGGCTTATTTCACTTAGCATAATGTCCTCCAGAATCATTCATATTGTCCCAGTGAAAGAACTTCCTTATTCTTTAAGCCTGAATAGTATTCCATTGTGAATATATACCACATTTTCTTTATGCATTCTTCTGTTTATAGGCACTTAGGTTGATTCCAAATCTCGGCTATTGTGTACAATGCTACAAAGAACATGGGAATGCAGACATCTCTTTGATATACTGATTTCCATTCCTTGAGATATACATCCAGTAGTGGGATTACTGGTTCATATGGTAGTTCTATTTTTGTTTTTTAAGGAACTTCCATACAGTTTTCCATAATGGCTATAATAATTTACATATTTACCTTCCCACTAATGGTCTACAAATGTTTCCTTTTCTCCACATCCTCACCAAAATTTATCTTTCATCTTTTTGATAATAGCCATTGTAACAGGTGTAAAATAATATTTCATTGTGATTTTAATTTTCATTTTCCTGATAATTAGTGACATTGAGCATTTTTCATACAACTGTTGGCCATTTGTCCACTTTTAAGCAATGTCCACCCAGGTCTTTTGCCTATTTTTCAATCAGGTTATTTGTTTTCTTGCTATTTAGTTATTTGAGTTCCTTATATATATTTTTTGGATATTAGGCCCCTTGTCAAATGTATGATTTGCAAATATCATTGCAATCAGTAGGCTGTCTCTGCACTCTGTTATTTCCTTTGCTATATAGAAACTTTTTTAATTTGATACAATCCCTTCTGTCTATTTTTGCTTTTGTTGCCTGGCTTTCAGGGTCATATCCAAGAAATCATTGCATAGACCAATGTTATGGAGCTTTTTTTTTTTTATTTCAGCATATTATGGGGGTACAGATGTTTAGGTTACGTATGTTGCCCTTCTCCCCCCCCCAAGTCCGAGTTTCAAGTGTGTCCATCCCTCGGATGGTGCACATTGCACTCTTTGTGTATGCATATACCTGTCCCCTCCTGCCCCCACCCTCCTCCCCCCTGCCTGACATCCAATAAATGTTATTCTTATATGTGCACTTATGTGTTGATCAGTTAGTACCAATTTGATGGCGAGTATATGTGGTGCTTGTTTTTCCATTCTTGGGATACTTCACTCAGTAGAATGCGTTCCAGCTCTATCCAGGAGTATACAAGAGGTGCATATCAACATTGTTTCTGAAAGCTGAATAGTACTCCATGGTATACATATACCACATTTTATTAATCCATTCATGTATTGATGGACACTTGGGTTGTTTCCACATCTTTTCAATTGTGAATTGTGCTGCTATAAACATTCGGGTGCAGGTGTCTTTCTTATCCTTTGTTTTCTTTAAGTAGTTTTACAGTTTCAGGTCTTCTGTTTAAATATTTAATTGTTTTGAGTTGATTTTTGTCTATGATGTAAGACAAGGATCCAATTTTATTCTTTTGCATGTTGATATCTAGTTTTCCCAACACCATTTATTTAAGAGACTATCCTTTTTCCATTGTGTATTCTTGGTACTATTGTCAAAAATCAAAAGAACCTAAACATTCAGTTTTATTTTGGGGCTCTCTACCCTGTTATATTGGCTTATGAGTTTTTAATGCTGGTATCATGCTTTGAATACTATAGCTTTGTAGTATATTTTGAAGTCAGGTAGTGTGATGTCTCCAGCTTTGTTCTTTTTGTTCAGGATTGCTTTGGCTATTTAGGGCTTTTGTGGTCCCATACAAAGCTTAGGAATTTTTTTTCTAATTCTGTGAAGAATGACATTGGAATTTTGATAGGAACTGCATTGAATCTGTAGATTGCTTTGGGTAATACAGACATTTTAACATTATTAATTCTTCCAATCCATGAACACAGGATGTCTTTCCATTTATTTGTGTCTTCTTCAATTTCTTTCATCAATGTTTTATGGTTTTCAGTGTACAGATCTTTCACCTCCTTAGTTAAATTCACTCCTATGTATTTTAAATTTTTTTAGCTCTCATAAATGGAAATTTCTTTCATTTCTTCTTCAGATACTTTGTTGTTAGATTACAGAAGTGCTATTGATTTTTGCATGTTGATTTTGTATCACACAACTTTGCTGTATTTGTTTATCAGTTCTATTAATAACTGTTTTATTGGTGGAGTCTTTAGGATTTTCTATAAGTTTATGTCATCAGTAAACAGAGGCAATTTAACTTTTTCCTTTCTTATTTGAATGCCTTATTTCTGCTTTTTTGCCTAATTGCTCTGGCCTGGACTTCTACTACTATGATGAATAGAAGTGGTGAGAGTGGGTATCCTTGCCTTGTTCCTGATCTTAGAGGAAAAGCTTTCAACTTCTCACCAATGAGTATGATGTCAGCTGTAAGCTTGTCATATATGACTTTTATTATGTTGAGAAACATTCCTTCTATACCTTTCTTGTTGAGAGTTTTTATTGTGAAAGGATATTAAATTTGTCAAGTTCTTTTACTGCATTTATTGAGTTGATCATGTGATTTTTGTTCTTCATTCTGTTAATATAGTAAATCACATTATTTAATTTGCATATGTTGAAACATCCTTACATCCCAGGGATATATCCCATTTGATTATGGGGAATTATTCTTTTAATATGTTGCTGGATATGATTTGCTATTATTTTCTTGAGGATTTTTACATCTATGTTCACCACGGATATTGGCCTGTAATTTTCCTTTCTTGTAGTCCTTGTCTGGCTTTGGTGTCAGGGTAATGCTGGACTTGAAAAATGAGTTTGGAAGTATCCCTTCTATTAAATATTTTAGACTATTTTTAAAAGAATTTATGTTAGTTCTTCCTTACATTTTTAACAGAATTCAGACATGAGCTGAAAATGTCTGTTCTCAAATAAACCACCTAACATGATACCTCAAGGAACTAGAAAAAGAAGAACAAACTAAGCCCAAAGTTAGCAGAAGAAAAAAAAAAAATAACAAAAATCAGAGTAGATCAGACTTAATCGTTGTTCTAAATCATATTAGTTATTTAAATTGTATATATTTGTGAATTTTCCATGATTCTTCCTGTTATTGATTTTAGTTTTATATCATTGTAGTTGAAAAAGATAATTAACAAAAACATTTTTTAAGACTTGTTTTATGGCTACCATATAATCTATTTTGAAGACTGTTCTGTGTGCACTTGAGAAGAATGTGTATTCTTTGCCATTGGATAGAATGTCAGATATATGTCTGTTAGGTTCATTTGATGTAAATTGTAGTTCAAGTACAGAGTTTCCTTATTGATTTTCTGTTAGGATGCTCTATCCATTGCCGAAATTTATGTATTGCAGTCTTTCTCTCCCTTCAGATCTCTTAATATTTTCTTTATATATTTATGTGCTTCAATGTATGATGCATATATATTTATAATTGTTATATTCTCTTGATTGATACCTTTATTATATAATGACCTTCTTTGTCTCTCCTCACAGTTTTTGACTTAAAATCTATTTTGTCTGATATAAGTATAGCTATTCCTGCTCTCTTTTGGTTTCCATTTGCATGGAATATCTTTTTCCATCCCTCACTTTAAGTCAATGTGTGTCTTTAAAGGTAAAATGAGTCTTCTGTAGACAACACATAGTTAGGTCTTTTTTTATTATTATTCATTCACCTACTCTATACCTTTTGATTGAATAACAATCATTTACATTCAAAGTAATTATTAATAGGTAAGGATTTACTGGTGTCATTTTATTAATTATTTTCTACTTGTTTTGTAGTCCTTTTGCTCCTTCCTTCCTTTCTTGCTGTCCTCCTTTGTGGTTTGATGGTTTTCTGTATAGGTATGCTCTGAATCTTTTTATCTTTTTCGTATCCACTATAGGTTTTTGCTTTGTGGTTACTTTGAGGCTTACATAAAACACCTCATAATTATAACAGGCAACTTTAAACTGATAACAATTTAATTTTTATTGCATACACAAACTTGCCACTTCCACCCCCCCTACATTTTATGTTTTTATGTCACAATTTACATGTTCTTAAAAATTTGTATCCTTTAACAAGATATTATAGCTATAGTTGTTGTCAATAGTTTAGTCTTTTAACCTCCACACTAAAGTTAATTTACACATTGCCATTACAGTATCAGAGTGTTGTGAATTTGACAATGTACTCACTTTTATTAGTGAGTTTTATACTTTCATATGTTTTCCTCTTACTAATTAGCATCCTTTTTCTTCAGTTTGAGGAACTTCCTTTAGTATTTCTTGTAAGGCAGGTCAAGTGGTAATAAACTCCCTCAGCTTTTGTTTGTCTGAAGAAGTCTTTACCTTCCCTTTATCTTTGAAATGGAGGATTGCCTGGTATAGTATTGTTGGTTGGTAGCATTTTGTTTGTTTGTTTGTTTTTTGGTGATTTTTCCCCCAGTATTTTGATTATATCATTTCACTCCTTTCTGGCCTATAAAGTTTCAGCTGAAAAATCTGCTAATAGTTTTATGGAAGTTGTTTTGTATGTAACAAGTTGCTATTCTCTTGTTCCTTTCGAAATTCTCTCTTTTTCTTTGACAATTTAATTACAGTGTGTCCAGTGTGGGTCTCTGTAGATTCATATTATTTGATGTCTCTGTGACATGGAAAGCTTTATGTTATTATTTCTTTAAATATACTTTCTGGTTCTTTCTCTCTTCTTCTTCTTCCAGAATCTAATGAGGTATAGATTGTTACACTTGATGATATCCTATAATTTTCTTAAGTTATCTCCATTCTTTTTCAATCTTTTTTCTTCTCCAGTTGGATGCTTTGCAATGACCTGTCTTTGAGTTCACTGATCCTTTCCTTTGTTTCATCTAGTCTGCTATTGAACTTCTCTATTTTTCAGTTCCTTTATTGTATTTTTCAGCTCTATGATTTCTGTTTGGTACTTTTTATAGTTTGTCTCTTTGTTGAAATTATCAGTTTGTTCATGCTTTGTTCCCCTGACCTTGGTAAGAATATGACAATTTTTTTTTTAATTCCTGTTGGCAAATCGCATATATCCATTTCATTATGGTCAGTTTCTAGAGATTTACTATGTTCTTTTATTTGGAACATATTTATTTGTTTCTTCATTTTTCTTGATTCTCTGTGTTGGTTTTTGGGTATTAGATAAGACAACAGCATCTCTCAGTCCTGCCAGACTGGACTCATGTAGGAGAAGGAGCTCACTAATATTTCTGCTGTTCTGAGGTGCATCTCAAATCTCTGTCTTTGTCTATACTGTTTCCTCTGTTTAGCAGCCTCCTGGAGATTAGGACGTGCCAAGTCTTCTCAATACCTTGAAATGGGTATAATAGAAGCCAAGTATCTCTAGATGCAGCTAGAAAGGTAGGAGTGTTAGATATGCATTCGAATTCCTTCTGTATTCAGGGTAAAGCTGAGAGCAGGAGTTCATCTCCCACTCTCTCTGCACTAAACTGGGAGAAGGATCTGTGGCAAATGCCTACACTTTCCTTCATACCGCACCTTATGACACTGGCAGGATAACTTCTGGAAGTGAGTCCACTGAATGACCACCTCTTTGTTTTCTGGTGTTTAGAGAGACTGAGGAATACAAAGCCCCATCAATTTCCAAATCGTGGTGGTTAAAGAGGCAATTCCTTAGGATGGAGCTGTAGAAAGTGGTTTTTCAGTGAATGAATAAACTCTTTCCAGGGAGAATGTGCAGACCTGGCCTTATCACTGGAGCAAGCCAGAAGAAAAGGCTCAAGAAGTGGCCGAACTCCTGTTCAGGCTTCCTGTGGTCTATAGTTTGTCTTCTCTATTCGTTCCCATATGCAGACTGCATAGGAGCTCAATCTTTAAGTAGCAGCTGGAACAGTGTGCAAACAAACCCCTTTTAGGGAGAAACTGGGAGATGTGCATTTTATCCCTTTCTCTACACTAATCCTAAAAGTAAAAGGTGTAGCACCTGGAAATTCTTGCATTCCTGTTTAAAACCACCTCTTTATTCTGTGGTCTAGGGAGAGTCACACATGACTAGTCCCTTCCACTCCCAGGGCTAGGAGATTCATAGCTCTTGGGTGGGAACTGTAAAAGTTGGAGTGCTTGATACATGCACAGACTCCCTCCAGGAGCAATCAGTGGACCTGAATTTATCACAGAGACAAGCTAGGGGAAAAGGCTCTGGATATGCCCAGCTCCCATTCAGAATCCTGGAGTTCTATAATTTATCAGCCCAGTTAACTCTCTAATGCAGGCTAGTTAGAAACTTGACTGTCAGCAGCGGCAATTGTAAGTTATGTTGGTAAACCCCTTCTAGGGAACAACTGAAAGTGTTGCCTTACAGCCTCTTTCTTTCTTGATCCCGGGAGACGAAGCCTCTGGAGGTATGTGCACACCTATTTAAAAACACCACATTTCTCTGTGGCATAGGGAGACTTATGTATGCCTAGTTCCTTTTGTTTCCAGATCTAGGTAAATAAAGAGCCAAACTTTGGGGAACTTAAGAGTTAGGGTGCTACATGTATGGTCCAAACACTTTTCTCCTCAGGGAGAAACTGGGTGTTGGGGGTTCCTTTCTGACTGTACGGTACAGTGTCAGAGTGGGATTTGTGCCTGAATGTGTCTTGCCCTTATCAATTATTCAGTATGGATATTTTTCTCAGTTTCCCAGTACATAGGATTCTCTCAACTTGCTTCTGACTTCATCTTAGAAGGAACTGATCCATGTGGAGATGTTTATTTAATGTGTTGGTGGGTAAAAGAAGAATCAGGAGACTCCTATTCTATGTTGCTAACGTCATTCACCCTTTGAGAGCTTTTAATATCTGCAAAAATCCATTAGTATTTTCTTAATCTTTTCCACTAACCAAGAAGTATATTTTTGTGTGCTTTTCCTTGTTGTGTGCTCACTAGGAGAGAGTGATCTCTCTGATATTTCTTCTTCTAAGGGCACTAATTCCATCATGAGGGCCTCAGCCTCATGGTCTCCTCTAACCTTGATTATCTCCCAGAGGCCCAATCTCTAAATACCATCACACTGTGGGTTAGGGTTTCAGCATATGAACCGGCGGGAAAGGCACAAACATTAAGTTCATGACAATCCCTCTTCCCCTATTTACTATTGCCCTTCTTTGTCGAAAGGTCAGAAATCTTCTGATTTCTTCTTCCAAATGAACTTCAAATTCACTTTGCAGAGCCTCTCCTACCCCTATGCCCCAAAATCATTGAAATTTTTATTGTAATGTTGTTAAACATATACATTTATTTGGAGAAACATGATACACTATTAAATAAAATTTAATCATCAAGTCTTATTTCATTCCCCAATGAGCTTTTGTGCTTTTAAAAAAAAATCATTTGAGACATATATATTTCTTGATAATTATTTCAAGGTACATTAATTAAATACTAAATTATTGAATGGAATAATTCTCTATTTTTATATCCTACCACACATATAAACATTAACTTCCCTATGTATCTTTTATCATTGAGCACTCCGTTGAATTTCATTTCCAATAGATTTTATTTGATTTAGTATATTATTTGCAAATAGTGATAGTTTTATATTATTCTTTACAACACTTAAAATTTTTATACCTCTTTGTTGTCTAATTGCATTACCAAGAACTTCTTGAGGTATTTTAAATGTTATGAGATTTGTGATCATGTGTATATTTGCTCTTTATTTTATTAGGAATACTGTCTATTAATAATGTGATACTTCATTACAGATTTAGTAATATTGAATAATTTTTGCATTCTTATGATTAATGCATCAATACTTTGAATATACACAAATTAAATTTTAATATTTTCTTTATTTAAATATTTATTTCAGTTTTCATATGTGAAATTAATCAAAAATTTTCTTTTCCTCCATTATTTTTCTATTTTGGTATAATCATGTCGGATTTATAAAATCAATTAAGAATTGGTTAATCTTCACAAAAGATAATCACATCCTAAGTGCTCTGTTATCTCCTTGAAATTATTGGATATTGGAGTCTCTTTCAATTTTTATTTCTGCTTTTTTCCTTGAGAGCTGTATGAACTCTTACTGTTGGTTTCTAATTGACGAAATCTCTAGTACCTAATGTACCTCCTACCACCTTCATTATTTTCCAACCTCATTACTTTGTGGATTATAATATGCTTTTGAATATCTTGTTATTTTCTTTAAAGAAGAGAATATGGAAAGTTTATCTTCTGAGGCTTAATGTGCAAAATGTTTTAGATTTTGCTTTAACATAGCAAATAAAATGCTGTATAATTTTGGTCATTACAGTTTTATTTCTTTAGCTATTTGTCCAATGTAGTCTATAATTAAACATTGTACAAAAGTCTAAAGTTTTATGCATATTTAAAGATAAACAGATTGTAGGCTTTAATTAGTTTTCTTGTTATTGTTGTTGTTATTAGCTCCTTTTTGTGGAGGATAGTACTAGATTGTTCAGTCCTGGCACTATCATCAGAAACTGTGTGACAGATTCTGTAGACTTCTAATTGAAGGCAACATGCTCAAAGAAGTTTCACAATGAAAAAATTAGAATTTTCTGCTGTTTTATATGGCAAATTTAAAGATTTACAGGCTTCAGTAGATAAGGGAAGGGATCAGATGCAAATACAATAGTGATATCAAGTTTTATTTCTGTAACAAATATTTGTTTCCTGTACTTGATAGTTAGAAATTACAAGGGATGTGCTAGAGATCTATTCTTTTCCTGGTATTATCATTGACTCCTGTTCTGCTTCCATAACTCTCTGGGACCAAAATTGTATAGCAACAACAACAACAACAAAAAATCAAGCGACGATTTTAAGTAACAGCAGCTGTAATTGTCCCAGTTCTAGATCTCCAAAAGAATGCATTTTTGTATTGTCCCCATTCTGAGTTACTATTTTTTTTGTACCCCCAGACATGATGCCAATGAGTTGAGCGATGTATATATGCAACTACATGATTTAATATCTCTATCAATTTCAACAGAATTACCCGGAGAAGCAATAAGTTAGTAGTAACCAGAAGCTCTCTCAAATGTGTATGCTAAACTTTACCCTTTTATATTAATATATAACTCAAATGCCATCTTATCACCATTTGTACACCATAAATCCCTTCAAAAAGCCTCCATGGAAATCCCCCCAATCTAATCCTAGTTATTATATTCTTCATTTGCATGTATCATTATAATTTCATTACCTTGGAGAGCAAGCCCCATTATTAGGGCAACCAGGAGTCAGAAATATATTGGAAACCTTTGCTACTTTTGATTAAACTCCAACTATGTCCTTGGCTCACTTCAATTAGTGATCACATGAATTCCTAATTTAGCCTCTCTCTTTTTCTCCACAAGATTTCAATAAATTATACATCTTCCTTTTAATTTAGAAACTTCAGACACTCTTTCTCTCCAGCGACTAAACCTGCTACTTTTCCCTGAGCCAATACAATAGATTGCCCTTTGGTCAATGATGCCCTCTCAGCAATGTTCTCCTTACAAGCTAATTATAACAGCATTACCTAGATATCTAGGTTCAGTATAAGCTAGGAGTAAGTTCCACAGTGGACATATACATATTTTATGTCACACATTATCTCTTCTGGCCAGGGAATGCTACCTAGATATTTTCTCTAGGTGTTCCATAGCCTGGCATGACCCCCAGCTCTTATCCATGTTGGATGTGGTTCTCAAAAACTGGGCCCATGACGCATAGCATCAACTTCAGCATCAGCATCACCTGGTAACTCTCTACAAATGAAAATTCATGGATCCTACTTCAGAATTACTAAATCAGAAATCCTGGAAGTGGGGCCCAGCAATCTTTTCTCGAATGTTTACAGCAGCACAATTCACAATTGCAAAGATGTGGAAACAACCCAAGTGCCCATCAGTACATGAGTTGATTAATAAAATGTGGTATATGTATACCACGGAGTACTACTCAACTACAAAAAACAATGGTGAACTAGCACCTCTTATTTTATCCTGGATAGAGCTTGAGTCCATCCTTCAAAGTGAAGTATCAGAGGGATGGAAAAACATGCACCACATGTACTCACCATCAAATTGGTACTAACTGATCAACACTAAGGTGTTCACATGGTAGTAATACTCACTAGGTGCCCATCAGGTGAGTGGGGGTGTAAACCCTCGACTAGTGGAAGGGGAGCGCACTGTATGGAGGAAGGACACGCTTGTTGCCCTGGCTTGGGCGAGGCAAATGCATTACATGTAACCAAAATGTTTGTACTCCCATAATATCCTGAATTAAAAAAATAAATAAATAATAAAATAAAATAAATAAATAAATTTGAAATATAAAAACAAAAAACAAACAAACAAAAAAACCTAACAATCCTTTCAGGTGATTTTGGTGAATGCTAAAGTTTACAAACAGTGGTAAACTGGGGTTTCTTCCACTTCCTACATATTTGTTCATTTCACCTATGTTAAATTTGGAGCCAATGAATTTTCTTCTCCTGGCATGGTAATTCTATCCTGGCCTAGACTACAGCGCTTATTACTGATTTTACTTCCAAATTTATTATATTCTCTTCAGTATTTAGAGGAGGAGGAACATTGGATACATACGTTTGAGATACCTTAAGGTTATCATAAATATAATCTTGATGCTACATTATGTACTTTTGTTACACATTATTTAGTGTTACCACAGAAAAATCCTACTGGGTAGGTACAAGAAACAAAATTGTGGCAGTGACCCTATAAAAGTGGCTCTAGTTAATAGGGGGTGGGTGCAATTCTAGCTAGACCAAACCGACCACTTCTATTGGTGCCTATTTATACAATTTCCCTCCTATGAGCCTGCAGTACTTACTGCTATTTTTCCTCATATTTTCCACCAATATCTCTCCTGATAAGAAAACTGTTCCTGTGAAACTATTTCTTATTTTATTAGGGAATGTTTTCTACTTTCTCATGATCCTAAATGGCTAAACAGATACATTGATTTAATTTAAGACTTCAAGACTAAAATAAATCAAATAAAGGAAACATGAAATTCAAAGTCAGAGAAGGATTTGAATCTTGGTGCTGATGTTAACCAACAGGATGTTGATGAGTGTGCTATCTAATGTCTCTAAAGCCTCTACTTTCTTAATTGCAAAAGCAAATAAAGAAAAAAGTTAATGTAAATTTTTTTGTTGTTATAAGAATTCAAAATAAATAAGTAAAATGTCAACACTTAGTAGGAATTCAGTACATTTTAATTTCTATTAAAGTTACTAAATTGTAAAGCCTTAATCTGTTACCACTATTAAATACACTTTGTGTTTAAAAGGATCATTCAACATATTAATCCAAGGGAGTGGGAAAATTATATATCTGGTATTAATGACAGGACCAGGGGAATAACTATCTATCTGTATGTATTTATATACACACTCACATCTTTCTCTATAGGATCTTAATTGTCCTAAAAATGTTTGCTTATGGCCCATTAATTTCTATTATTATTTTTGGGAAAATCTCCAATGTTCCTATGAATGGAAAAGTCATCACACTGTTAATAACAATAACGTGTTTGGAATTACATACCATAGATAACAATAAATTCTTTTTCTACACTTGAATAATAAACTATAAAGACTTCACAGTCTTTCAGAGGTATTTACTAAAACATTCTCAATATGTTAGGATATAATTATTGCACAAAATAAAGGTGACATTCAAAAATATTTTTGAATTTTGATACAACCACACAGGATATAGAACGGAGTATGCAGCAGTCACACACTAGGGAGAGAAATTGATGTGAGAGCCTGTCTTACATGCATCCAGAGGCTGTGATCTGGCTTGAGGCTCCCATAAGAGAAATATATCCAATCAAATAGAAACAAAATGAGGTAAAATAAATATAAATAAATGTTTGCAAAGAAAAACTGGACAAACATCTATGTGTATGGCTCGAATTATCAAAAAGTGGTAATAGAACATCCACCCAAGAGAGCATTTAAACTTAGTGAAGAAAGTTTCTATCATCAGCAGGAACTAGCCTAGGGCTGAAAAACTTCCCTGTAAAATTTCTTGCAATTCTAACTCCATTTTCATTTCCTCATGATCCTAAATGGCTAACTAAATGGATATCTCTGGCTGAACCAGGTGAAGGTGGTGGACCTGAACCTTTGGTTGATAGAAAACATGAACATAAAAGAAAATACACTATGCCTTTTTTTTGATATTTTACATTTTTTTAATTTATTTTTTATCAAAAAAGTATAATACACCACCTTTTGCTTACTTTACCTGCACATCTTGCAGTCTAACCTCTGATGTTTCAGGCTCATATGTAACAATTTTTGATCTAATATTTTCCATTACACTCTCAGCAACAACTGAAAAACCAAAACCTTCAGAGGAAATGATAAGAGAACGCTACCACCCACCCCTGCCCTCAGGTCTCTCGCAATTGCATTGCTGATCAAGAAGTGCAAAGGCTAACCTTTGAAAGAGACTGACATTTAGCTAATGGAGAAAGACACAGGAGAAAGTGAACAAGGGTACTCTAGGCAAAGGAGAAGAAAAGAAATTGCAAAGTTTCATGAGAACCATTAAGAAGTTCACCAACATTTTCAGGACCCAGGAAAAAAGTACAAATGGAGGTCCACATACCACAATCTAAATATCTAAACATTTCAGGTTACAGATCAAGCAAATGCCATAGGTTTTAGATTTTTTTGTTGCTGTTATGATGTCACCCACTTTGGACTACAATTTCTGTTTCAAGTTATCTATTGCTACTAACTACTCATAAAACTTATGGGCCTTAAATTATTTTGTTTGTTATTTGCTCAGGTTTCTACAATTCAGGCAGAGCTTGGTGGAGACAACTTGTCGTTTCTCCATGTGGCATTAACTAGGGTGGTTTGAATGGCTGGAGGCTGTCTGGAATGACTAGACTGGTGTCAGCTGATTGAGTCCTAGGTTCTTGCTGCTGGCTTGTTCCTCAGTTATTGTGTCAGCTGTGCAATCCAGAAAGAAAATGGAGTTGGAAAGGAAAAGAAGGGAAGGGAAGGGGAGAGGAGGCGAGGGGAGGGGGAGGGAAAACAAAAGAAAACAAAAGGGAGTTAGGATTGCAAGCAGTTTTGCAGGGAAGGGCAGGGATAATACCTCAAAAAGTTAGGAGAAGGAAGCAGAATTGGGCAGGGACTGCCTTCACACCATTATGTAGACTTGTCATCTAGGAAAGGAAAGACAGTAGGAAGTGAATTGGGCAAAAAGAACTTTTGACTGCAATGTAGATCTGATAAAATCTTGGTCAACCCAATGTGGAGCTCCAAAGCAAAGATGGTCATATTGATCAGAAGTCTCCAGAATCTAGTAGCCCCACTCTGCTCAGTCATAGGAGGGGGGATGACTAAGAAAAGCACAGCCTCAATAGAACAAAAATGGAGACAGAAGGACCTTTCAGCTCAAGGCTTTCAGCTAACTGCACTCCTTGCTGAATGGTGAGACCCTTCTTGAAAGGAGCATACCTCCACAGCTGCCACAGAAACCCCAATGTGACCTCTCTATATGGTTAGCTTGAGTTTCCTCACAGCATGGTCATCTTGGGTATGGTGGTTGGCTTCTCTGGAATGCAAAAGTGGAGGCTGCCAGGCATTCTTAAGTCTTAAGCGACTGTGATGGTACCACTTCTGGTATGTTCTATTGGTTAAATTAGGCCAAAGGGCCAGCCCAGATTTAAGGGGAGGAGATTATGCAAGAATGTAAATTCCAGGATGCATAGTTCACCTACCCGTGGAAGCATTAACAGTCCTACCATAACATTTTCAGGGTATGAGGCACAAGTATAAATCAGGGTCTTCATACTCACCTGCCCCTGATTATTTATGTTACAGATTGTATTTCTGTTATATGTTGGACTAGTTAGTAAGCTATTAAAATATATTGCATTCTTCTATCCTGAAAAATGTAATCCCTTAAAGACCTAAGGGCCAGGTTCAAATTTAGAATTCTTGGATTTTTCAGGTTTTCACACTAGAATATGGTGGTACAAGGAGAATAACTGGTTCCTAGTCCCCAGCTCCCAGACCTGACCCATCTACCTTTATTCCCAACCTCAGATCACTCCAATAGGGTCTATCACAGATATGTCTGGACACTCCAAATTGCATATTCCAAATCACTCCCCTCCTCTGCCTTTCATCTGAGAAAAGCCATCTTTTGGCCAGATCTCTAGCATGGTCTGCCTTTGAAAGAATAGCCTAGGGAAAGGGGTCACACCCACCATGGAGGAATTCCAGGATTCATCATACCCAGAGCAAAGTCTAGAAGGGCAGACCTGGGCCACAGAAGGCCAAGCTCCTCGATCTACAAACTTCTTATCTCATAGAGGGAAGGGACCATGACCAGAGGAAGGCTATGCAAAGGACAAAGTCCAGAGCAGAAGTCCCTCTTTTCCAGGGAATACTGGCCAATGAAATCGCAATTGTCCAGAGGAGTAAACAGTGGGTAATCTGACCTCACATTGCTCTGTTCTTCCTGCCTTTGCTCTTTGAAACAGCATAATGACCAAAATAAACACATGTAGGGAGAATGTATATAATATATAAAAGTATACAATTTATGTAAAAATAATAATATAATGTATATTAAAATATAAAATATATTTAAAACAAAATAAATGGTCATGACTATGTTGATCTGGAAGCACAGGATACAGTTACATCGAAAAAGTATGTTTAAACGTACAATGCACATTTTTGTCCAATATTTATAGATACTGAAACAACGTCAAAAAATAATCTGTGCCTCTATAAATATGTTTCTACAGTTTTGTGTGGGCACAGAGAAAATCAAGTAGTTATAGTTACCGGCCTATTAACATTGATCACTTGTGGGGAAAATAATGATGAAGAGTGCAGGGAAGAGGATGTTTCTGAGCTTCTTCTCATGTGTCTCTATTGCTTGATTTATCAAAATAAGCAGATACTAGTCCATGCTTTAAAAAAAGTCAAATGCAGTTAAAAATAAAATATAAGCTATTGCTAAAGACGATTTTTAAAAGATTGTTAAGAATTTTAAAAGACACACAGTAGTCACAGAGAATAAAGACTTAGAAAAGGTCATCAGATTTGGTTACTTAAAAGTTACTGCACAATGTTCCATTTGAACAGAGCGGTGGCAGTGGATGGCTGACAGAGACATAAAAAGCAAATGGAGAGTGAGCACAGGGAAGCATGTGTGCCCATCCACAGCCCCTCTCCTCTCAGCCTGTCACATCAGTGCTTCTCAAGATGAAGTCTGTGAAAAATATTTTTGAGTGTGAATGGGCATGGCTAAAATAAAAATATTAATAAATTGAAAACAAACCCCCAAAAGATTATAAAATAATCTAATTTCCATGTTGAAGATTTCATTTCCATAGCATCAAAATGATAAAAACTCTGAGAATAAGTAAACAAATTGTTCAATTTTAATTCAAAGTTTCCTGAATATACTTGGGCATGTACTTGTGCTCTTCTATTTATTTCCCCACCAAACCCTTACATTTATAACTGCATTATATTACACAATTCTAAAAAAAGAATTGCAAAATTGTTTGATTCTACTTAATTCTAAGAAAACATTATTTGATGGAGGGGACATAGGCAGAACACATTCCCTTTTATGATCAAAACATATTAGAGAACAGTTTTCAATATAATTCAAATTTTGTGAGCTTGTGTCAGGAGGAGAATATCAATAATGAACTGGCATCTCTTCTCAAACTGTTTTCAGGGTTCACTGGATCTGTAGAAATTAAAGAGGCTGATGGTGACTTTAATAACCAATAAAATGACTAACATCTATACAAGTTTGCTATGGAAATGGCTATCAGTGCTTTTGAGATTATAATTTATATAAAGATTATAGCTAGAATGGTATAGCCATAATAATCGACCAAAAAAAGAAAAAGAACCAAGCAAAATTAAATAAGTCCATTCTTAAAATAACTCTGTAGGTTATTACTTTACTCCATGCCTTGAGGAACTTGAATGCTGAGTATATTTCCTACCCAAAGGAAAATTATACTGCTGACAGGAAATAGAGTAATATGAATGAGTAACATACAACAAACCTTTGAAAAAACAGCGAAAGTAAAACGTTCTATTAGAATACCAATGAACACCCAAATTGGGAAGCAAGAAGTTAATTTGCTCCCATTTGCAGATAACATGATCTTATGTCTAGAAAATCCTAAAGATTCCAACAAAACCGTGTTAGAATAAGTAAAAAATTCAGTAAAGTTGCAGATTACAAAATCAACATACAAAAAACAGTAGCATTTGTATAGTCTAATAACAAATTATCTGAAAAAGAAATAAAGAAAACAATCCCATTTACAATAGCTACAAAAATTGTCTTAATACTGAAGAATAAATTTAATCATGGAGGTGAAAGACCTATAAATTGAAAAGTATAAAACTTTAATGAAAGAAGTTGAAGAAGACACAAATAAATGAAAATATATCCTGTGTTCATAGATTTAAAAAATCAGTATTGTTAAAATGTCCATAATGCCCAAAGTGATCTATGGATTGAATACAATTCCTATCAAACTTTTAGTGACATTTTTCACAAAAATAGAAAAACCAATCCTAAAATTCATATGGAACCACAAAAGACCTCAAATAGCCAAACCAATCTTATACAAAAAGAACAAAGCTGGAGATATCACACAACTTAACATTAGAATATGCTATAAAGCTATAGTAATCAAAACAGCTTGGTCCTGGCATAAAAATAGACACATAGACCAATAGAACAGAATAGAGAGCCAGAAATAAATAAACACATTTATGGTCAACTGATTTTTGACTAGTGCACTGAAACTCACAGTGGGGAAAGGACATTCTTTTCAATAAATGGTGCTGGGAAAACTGTATATTAACATGCAGAAAAATGTGATTGGACTCTTATCTCACACCATATACAAAAATCAACTCGAAATAGATTAAAGACTTAAATGTAAGACCTGAAACTATAAAACTACGAGAAGAAAACATAGTGGAAATACTCCATGACACTGGGCTGGGCAATGATTTTTTGGATACGACCCAAAAAACATAAACAGCAAAAACAAAAATGGACAAATGAGATTACATCAAAATAAAAAGGTTCTATACAGCAAAGAAAACAATCCACACAGCAGAGACAACCTATGGGATGGGAAAAAATATTTGAAAACCATATACCTGATAAGGAGTTAATATCCAAAATATATAAGGAACTTAATAGCAAGAAAACAAATAAACTGATCAAAAAATAAACAACGGACTGAAACAGACATTTCTCAAAAGAAGACATACAACTGGCCAATAGGTATATGAAAAAATGCTCAACATCACTAATCACCAAGAAAATGAAGATTAAAACCACAATGAAATATCAACCCACACCTGTCAGAACAACTATTATCAAAAAGATGAAGCATAAGTGGAGGATGTGGAGAAAAGGGAATCCTTTCATATTATTGACGAGAATGTAAACTAGTACAGCCATTGTAGAAAACAGTATGGAGATTACTCAAGAAGTTAAAAGCAGAAATACCATATGATCCAGGAATACCACTCCTGAGGGTACATATCAAAGGATGGACAATCGGTATGTTAAAGAGATATCTGCACTCCCATGTTCATTGCAGCATTATCCACAATAACTGACAGGTGGAAGCAACCTAAGTGTCCATCAACAGATGATGGATAAAGAAAATGTGGTGTATATATACACAACAGAATACTATTCATACTTAAAAAAGAAAGAATTCCTGTTATGTGAGACAACATAGATGAACCTGGAGGACATTATGCTAAGTAAAATAATCTGAGAATAGAAAGACAAATACCACATGATCTCCCTTATACATGAAATCTAAAAGGCAAATTCACAGAAGTAGAGCAAAACAGTGGTTGCCATGGGGGCTGGGGTTGAATCGGGGGTGTAGCAGGAATTTTGGAGGCATTGGTCAAAGGATACAAAATTGCAGTTAGATAAATGGAATAAATCTATCTTATAAGTTTTATAACATAGTGACTATAGTTTAATAACAATATATTGCCTTCTTGAAAATTGCTAGGAGAGTAAATTTTAAGTCTCTCCACCACAAAAAAATGACAAGTATGTAAGATAATGCACATGTTAATTAACTGGATTTAGTAATTTCACTATGTACACATATTTCAAAGTATCATGTGGTTGACAATAAATATATATGTTTTTGGTCAATTAAAATAAATAAATTTTAAAAAAGAATAGCCATGAAAATAAGTTATTTTTTGGTATGAAAACATTCAGACATACAAAGAAAGTAAAGAAAAAAGTATATACACTTACCAATAAGCTTAAAAAGTGAAATATTAAAAATATTTTAGACACCTTATTCTTACACATGACTCTATATCTCTATTTATTTATACATTTTATAACATTGTTCCAATTAGGTGTAATATTATTTTCATAAAGGTCTCATATGTTTTGATTACATTTATTCTTAGCTACCTAATATTTGTGTTTTTATTTTAAATGTAATATTTAAATTTTTGTTTTGTTCTTCTTTCTAAAGAAATGTAAATGTAGTAGCCATAACAGGGAGTTTTCTTCTATTCTTATTTTTCTAAAAGTTTTAATCACACAAAGGAATAAAATTCTAATTAATTCTCTAATTTACAAATTTAAAAGATGATATTAATCTTTTTGGTTAATGTGGCTAACTTAATTGTGTCTGGTAAGGGAATATGATTGGTGCATACTAATTCTTTGACATTCATCAAGATTTTCCCCACACATAAGAAACTACCATTTTCCCCTCTTCATTTCCTTGTCCAATAATATTAATAATGAGACTGTTGGCTGCACATGTTGCTGAAGGTGAAGACCAGTTTCTCGGCCTCTCTTGCAGCAACATGCATTCCCGTTCAATAGTCTGGCTCATTTAGTAGTCTGGCTTATTTCAGTAAACTGGCTTATCCTATTGTCAATGAGATTTCCCACCTTGCAGATGCTCTGGGTTTTGTCTCCTGTCCCTACTCCCTTCTCATAAAAATATGGCCTTGTAAGAAGAAAATCTCTATCAGTGACCCATTTGTGTGCCTTGGGAGAGCTATGAGCTCTACAATTCTTTCACTCTTCATTGACTCATCCCTTCTAAAGATTTTCTTTGACTTTTATCAGCTTGTCTATGCATTTAAAGTGATTTAAAACACATTCTATCTAGTTTTTTTTCAGCTTTTCTGTCCCAAAGAGTTTTATCAGTTTACCTATTAAATCATATTGGTGTAATTAAAATCAAACCATTGATCTTGTCTTTTTACGTTGTGTAATATACAAGTAATGGGCTGTTGTGAATGTAGAGAACCAAATGACCTCAATTAATCATAATTTTGTTTCTTCCTTTCCAGTGATTTTGCTACTTGTTTCTGTTTCCTTTTTATTGCATAGATCTTCCAGTATAATTTTGAATATAATTCTGAGAGGAGGCTTTTTTTGTCTTCTCAAAGGAATACCCCTATTATGCATTTTCCTATTGGGTATGACTTTTTAATCAGAAATATGTTTTAAACACAATAAACACTATTATACTTTAGAATTCAATAGATATAACACTTTAAACATCAAAATCTTTCTGTTGGCTGGGCACGGTGGCTCACGCCTGTAATCCTAGCTCTCTGGGAGGCCGAGGCGGGCGGATTGTTTGAGCTCAGGAGTACGAAACCAGCCTGAGCAAGAGCGAGACCCCGTCTCTACTAAAATTAGAAAGAAATTAATTAGACAACTAAAAATACGTAGAAAAAATTAGCCGGGCATGGTGGCGCATGCCTGTAGTCCCAGCTACTTGGGAGGCTGAGGCAGAAGGATCGCTTGAGCACAGGAGTTTGAGGTTGCTGTGAGCTAGGCTGACGCCACGGCACTCTAGCCTGGGCAACACAGTGAGACTCTGTCTTAAAAAAAAAAAAAAAAAAAAAAATCTTTCTGTTCATGATTTCAATTCTACTGAATTCAAATTGTTTGTATTTTAAGATTCTTGAAGCTATGTATTTCAGTGGATATTGGTGTGCATTTTTTGCTATTAATTTCAATGTTGCGTTAAAATTTAAAGTGCATTGGAGACTTTCCTGTATATGTGCTAGAAATTTTGAAACAAATAACCTTCAAATCTGTCTGAGGCCCAGGCCCTTTCGGAGATAATTCTTCAATATATTTTTAATATCTTTCGTGGTCAGTGATGTAATCATGCTTACCACTTTTTCTAGTACCAACTTTGATAATTTATCTTTCCTTAGACGATGATCACAATATATGGAGGTTCTGACTACATCTAGTATTCTCTTTCTTATGATGAAAATATTTTTATTATTGTTTGTATTGACTATTTCCTATCTTCTCTCTTTACACGATCAGGCATGTGAGAACTATTTTTGATTGTTTAAGTATCTAATATTGCCTTTATCAGAATCACCCTTTGCTTCCCTGTATTTCAATAAATGTCTCCTTCAACGATTGTCAAATTTAAGTATTCTTTGTTTTAGTACAATCACAAGTTCATTTATTTTAATTATTTCTTTTTAAGATGAAAGCAGTGGATGCTTAGTACAGTATTATTTTTCTATAATGTCAAATTTGCTCCTTATTATATCCAATAAAGATTTCCATTTCACTTTGGCATTTTCAATCTCCAAGTACTTTTTCTTACATCATCCAGCTTTCTTTTAATCTCACCTTTCATCTTAGGCAGCTTCCTTTAATCTTTCTGTATCACTTTATTCTTGATAATTTCTTAATTCATGAATTACTGGATTATTAGATTTTATTGAGAACACAAACCAGATGCTTTCTAAATGTGTATCTAATTCTATTTTTTCTCCTAAACTATGTTAAGAACTCTTTTTGTTGTTGTTTCAGATAATTTCTCAGAGGTTCTAGGGAGTTTTGTTTTTTTTTTTTAAAAATTTCTTCTTTAAATTTGTTCTTCCTTGCATGAATACTGGACTCAATAGTTCTTGGGATTACCAACTACATCAGCCAGGTTACGATGCAGAACGAAACAACCTCAAAATCTTAGTGGCTCAAAACCACAAGAGCTGACTTCTTGCTCACACCACATGTTCACATTACACTCAGCACTGGGCTCTGCTTCACGTCATCTTCACTCAAAGTCTCAGGCTGATGGAGCTTCCACCTCCTGGCATATCACCCATTGTCATAGCATAGGAAAGAGAGTATGGTGAATAGCCACACCAGCTATTAAAAACTTGTGCCCAGAAATGATGCTTATCACTGCTGCTTGTCTTTCATTGGCCTAAGCAAGTCACATGGCCACACCTAACTTCAAAGAGGCTGAAAGTATATTGCTACCATGTGCCCAGAAAGACAACTAAAAGTACCCATGAACAACCAATGACGATTAAACCAATTGATAGCACAGGTATACTCTTTAACTTTGGTTACTGTCCTGTGTGTGTTGTTGCAGTTCTTTTCTTGACTCTTAAACTAGAGGGAAATTGTCAAACATAATTTCTAAACATTAAGTGTAGCACTACTTACATTAAGCTTAGCACTAACTTTTCTGGTATGGTTCTGTTGAACCGAAGGAAGAGTTTTGTCTTGCTCCTTTTAGCTCTATGGATATAAAGTGGGACAAACCTTTCTCTCTCTTGTGGTTAAAAAATTCTCTCTTTTTTTGGTGCCTGTTGTCCTAGTTCAGCAGCTGGAGCATATTCTATTTGTAATAGTTCCTCCAGGATAATGGCGTATTATTAAGTTGATATTTGTACATACCAAGCCTGGTCTATTTTCATATCTTCTGTTTTGTCTGCCCATTAAATATTTCATGATAATGGGAAGGGTATTATGACTCTATTAAATAACTACCCTTATAACAAAGTAAAGAAGAAGCCTCAAATCTATACGGAAGGAGGAGGAGGACAATGATGCTGGGGCTGACCAGGAAGAAGATGCTCCAGGCGGGTGAGGGAACAGCAGTTTAACTAGAGAGAAATCCTTGTATGTTTCTTATTCGGATATGGCTGCAATGTAAAATGAACTGGCATGAGATGTGTCAGACAGTCGGAGAGATGAGATTGGTAGCCAGCTGGTTATCAAGTGAAGAGAAAATGGACTTCAGCTTTCTAGGCTAGGCCTACTGGATTTATAGAAACAGAGAAGAACAGGTTTAGGTATAAAGATAATGAGCTAAATGTTATATATTATATTCCACAAGAACTACTCCTGTACACAAGGCACCTACACTTTGGTAAGGGAAAAACTCAACTCTAGAAATAAATACAAGGGTGCTTAATGTGTTCTTAGAAGTTCTGTATACACAAGTATGAGTTTCAAGACGGTAGAGATAATATCCCATTGGTGGCTCTGTAGAAGGGATTTGATTTGAAAGTCATAGAAAGGAACTGAACTACTTTTATTCCTTTAGAGATTAGGATTTAAACTTCATGGGTAGAGCCAAGGTTTCTGAGCATGGGAGTTGAGCCTGAAGAGCAGAACAGGCAGTAAGTGCAAGACAAAAGTCATTGCCTGAGAAAAGTCTTTCTGGGGTGAGAAGTTGGTGAGGATGTTTGAGAAAGGTTCAGTTTAATCAAAACAGGCAGAACAAGAAAAAAGGAAGGAAGATTAGTCAGCAGTGATAGATTAGAGTTATAATAGAAAAAGCCTTGAGTGCCACAATGAAAACTTTAAACTTAATAGGGTAAGTTAACAGAGTTTTTAATCACAAAACTGAAGTTTGGGAGAGCCATTGGATTATAGATGTATATTTTGGAAAGTTTCGTGACAGCAGTGGTTGAAAGTCATCCATTGGGAGATGAGAATTGAAAGTACAAGAAAAAACATGGTTCCTTGGAGAAGTACTCCGTGCGTGTGTGTGCATGTGTGTGTATGTGGTATTTCTCCAATCACATCCATGTAACCCATGTGGTATTTTGGGGAAATCATAACACAAATGGACTGTGCTAAACTCCTCAGGTTCTCACTGGAATAGGTTTGTGTGTGTGTGTGTGTGTGTGTTGATCTAGTGGTGAGAGGTAAGATATTTATTCACTTTTGTTTGTTTAAAACTGTCACATTTTTAACATACCTAGAATTTATTGTCTCTGCTTTTTAAAAAAACTTTATTTCTTAAGGTAATCTAAAAAAGGAAAATTTTAAGGCAAATCACACAAGACACATATGAAGCAACAAAGAAGAAACACTGCTTTTCTTCAGGGAAGATTAGTAACGTCACCAAACTCAGAATATGTTTCTAAGGAGAAAATTGTAAAAGATAAATGAAACTCTTTAAAGTGAAATAAAATTAAAATTACCCTAAAGTTTTGAACTAGTTGAACCAGTTTTTTTAAAATGTATAATCAAATTCTTTACTATATTTTAGGCCCCTGGAAAGCTCCACTTACTTTGAGGTCGAGAGACCAGAGCAGGAGGTAGAGTAGTTTAAAGCACTGACAGAGTAATTAAAGGGCTCTTTGGTGATCTGAAGAGTGATTGCAACTCCCAAAAGACTGTACACTATTTAAAACACAAAGAAAATCTACTTTTAAGTGCCAAAAATGCCGAAACAATAATTATGTTAGAAAATAATTTACTCCAAAAGGCATTCTTTAGGTTATGACTCATCTGAGTGGAATTTTATAATTAAAAAAATCATCTTTTCTTTTTCCTGGTATAAATTCCATGACTTTTTTCATATAAATTCCAGAATACTAACAGCATAGTTTACCACCCTTGCTTGATAAATTATTTAAAGAAAACCATATTTTTATAGCAAAAACATTATATGAACACTAAAAACCTGCCTTTTTAAGTGAGGGAGAGTAAAAGAGGAAGACAGAGAAAGAGAAAACCATTTTCTTGAATTCCATTAAGTGGTTCCCAGTGACCAAGAAGGAAACTTAGTGATGGAAAGAGTAGGAAGCTCCCTGAAGATGGAGCACATGATCATTGTTCACTGGGTACTACTCAGCGGGGGCAGAGACATGGGTGAGGAGCTGCAACAGAGACAGCATGGAGAAAAGTCACTGAGATTAGAGTTCATGGATTCTAGAGTTTACTAAAGGGGAATTCGTGCCAGACTCAGAATGTTCTGAAAAGATCAAAGTAGTGGCAAGGAGAAGCCATGCTGGGCAATCAAAATGTGGAGATTTTAAACAACGACTTACAAAAATATTACCATGCAGAATATGAGTTTGGGCTGATCCATTTTTCATGTAAGGTTCCAATTTTCTCTCAGCAACAGAACAAACAGATACAGCCAAAATCCTTTTGCAGATTGCAAATTAATAAATTTCAGAAGTTTGCTTAATAATTTAGAGAATTTCTTCTAACTGCAAATTGATTAATCCCTGAATCACTTCTGCAATAAAATGCAAGGCTATAAACGTAATTTTTCCATTTTCTGTACTCGTATTAAAATACTGCCAGAAAGGAAATAATAACCCAGGAAACCACACTGTGTAGCTCTAAGGGTGCCAAGATATTCCACTAATGGATCTGAAACAAAAAAGGAAAAGCAGCCCCCGTGTTAATCTCCAGGCTATTCACCATTTTGAAAATGTACATGAAAATGTGAAAAGGAGGAAGATATTTGTCCCTTTGTAAGAAAGGCAGCACCATCTTCAATTCTCCTCTGCAGCTGTTTTTGCTTTAAATAAAAATGAAGTTTTGCTTGTAATTATTTACTTATCTCTCCCCTGTACATTTAAGATTTTAATTATTCATGTGGTAATCCTTGCTACAATAAAGCATTCAAAGGAAGGGGAGAAGCAAGTATAAATAAAACACTTCTTGGATGTAAGAGGGCATGACCTTGTCCCAGTTTCTCACTTCTAAAGGTGAAAATAAGGACATCGAACTATTTTGGTCTCAACTATATAGAGAGAGAGTATTAATATAATTATAAGGCCAAAAATATATTCTATTCAAGTGCTGAAATGTACAAGAAGAGTTTAAATGTAAAAGACAGGCTCCCAGATAAATCATAGCCAGCTCTGAAACAAAACTAAAATGACTTTAGCTAGCTTTCTTTATTTCAAAATCATTAAAAGGTCAATGGTGACAGTCGACAATTATGCTAACCAAACTCACTTTTGAATTATGTCCTGCTTTTGGTAAATCTCAAGGGTTACTCACTCTTTTGGAAAGACTATTATCTCTGTCTTCCCTGTGAATGGCCAACCTAATTTAGCCTTTCAGAAGTCACTCTTTTCACACTTCAACTTCCCTTCCTTTCTACTTCCCATTTTGGTCCTTTATCATTCTGCATCAGCCTTGATCTCCAAGAGAAAAAGGTAGCCACGGCCAGCAGGGCGTAATTCTGCGTGCCCAGCAGAAACAGACACTATAAGACCTGAAATAAGTAGGAGAAAACCTGCTAACCCCAATAAAGTCATGGAGGCTTCACGTCCTGCTCAACAGACAAAACAGTACCCCTCTTGAGGGTTAGAGTTATGTGCACTGGGACACAGGTTGATCTAAGCAGAAATAAGACTTCCAATAAACAGTTCTTCTAGTCTGGATTTTACACCATATGAAGTGCAGCATCATATTTGTTTTCACAATACTGGATTATGATCATTGACCAATTTGATGACAGTATAGTATAGAAGTTAAAAAGTGGACTACAGAGACTATTTCCTGGGTTTATATCCAAACTTCACAAATTACTAGTATGAACAAAGGCAAGAAATAGAACTTCCCTGGATTCATTTTACTATAGGTAAAACAGAAAAATTGTCTTTCCTAATGGCTGTGAAAATGATATGAGCTATTACAAGAAAAGGCCTCACATATAATATGTGACTTTTACATAGTAACTATCATCATTATTACATAGCTAAAATCTTTGAAAACATAATTTAATGATTCTATTTTATAGATATGCTATTATGTATTTGATCCATTACCAATTTTCAAACACTTATGCTATGTCCAGGTTTTCATTGTTGTAAATATTACAATTAACCCCAAAGTTGCATTGCTAATTAGTCGCTTAAAGCAAATTCCTAGAAGTAAAATTATTGAGTCAGATAAAATAAACACCTTTAAATATTTTGATATTTACTGTTAAATTGCTTGCTTCGAAGGAAAAATGAATTTAAACTTCTACTAGTCATTTATCTTTCTCATCTTTCCACTAGGAACTTTTCCTTTAATGCCCTTAGAATTTGCAAGTGAAAATTATACATGTTATTTCCATTCGTAGCACTTTTATGATTGGTAAGTTTCAACAAATCTTTTATAATTTTACTTCCCATTTTTATATTAACGTACAAATGGATTGTCTTCCCATTTTTAATTAATTTCTTAAAAATTTATTTTATTTTTTAATTGACATATATGTGTACATATTTATGAGGTACATAGTGATGTTTCTATACATAATATGTGTAGTGATCAGATCAGGGTATTTATTAATAGCATTCCCATCATCTCAAACATTTATCCTTCTTTTCTTTCTTTTCTTTTTTTTTTTTAGAGATAAAGTCTTGCTCTGTCACCCAGGCTGAAGGGCAGTGGTGTAGTCAAACCTCACTGCAACCTTGAACTCCTGGGCTCAAGTGATCCTCTCACCCCAGCCTCCTAAGTAGCTAGTAGTACTACAGGCACAGGCCATCATGCCTGACTAATTTTTTTTAATTGTATATATTATTGTTAACTCTATTCATTCTATAGTGGTATAAAACACTAGAACTTATTCCTTCTGTAAGGTAATTTTGTAACCTTTAATGAATCTCTCCCTATCCACCCCTTCTCCCTACCCTTTCCAGCCTCTAGTATCCTCTGTAATTAACATTTTTCTGATTGATTTGTAGGTACAATTTTATATTAAGGGCTTTTGCTCTATTTGTCATATTATTTAAATACAGTTATTTCAGCTTTTAATTTTGTTCATGAAACTTTTGATGTTGAAGAGTTGTTAAATTTTATTAAGTCAAAACAGTCTTTTCCTTTGTAGTATCATACAATGATTTTATGCTTTGACAGTCTTCATTATATCCAGATATAGATGATTACATGAATATTAATGTTTTTATTTTTATAGTAAACACTTTGATTTATCTTTACATAAATGATATACAGTGAAAAACAAAAAGGTAATTTAATTTTATGTGTGTATTTTTTTTCCTCCCCTTGACATGGAATGTTTAAAAAACCTCTGTATTAAGTTGCTTTATATGTTAATATTCCCAACATTCTATTACTTTAATAAATGTATCTTCAAAATATGTTCTCATTTCTAGTAGGCCAAGTTCCCCTTTGTTTCTTTAAAGAATATTATCAGATGTATTAATCAGTTTACTCTTTCAGCTTAATTTTGTTTTACGCCAAACCTAAACAATGACAGAGAATGACACATGGAAAAATTTTTCAAAATTCTTAAACATAAAGTTATAAACCTGACAGAATTTCATATTTAGCTTGCATATATAAACTTGCCATAACTAATTCTAGTTAAAGATATGATATAAAAGAGAGGAGAAAAAGAAGACAATATTCATGCTCTCCTGTCTCATAATATGAAACAAATCTAGCATATTTTAGAGTTTCAGAAAAGCAGATGATGCTACAATAAATTGAGTCAATTTTTGCTGTTATAATGTCTGTCAAGCTATAACATCAGTGTTTCCAGCAGCAACGCTATACACTTTCAATTGAGTTAAGTATCATACTTGCCTTTGGTTTGATGAAGGACGTTAGTTGCAACTCAATTAGCCCCAATTTATGCAATAAGACATTACGTGGGGTCATTGGAACCCCATAATTTCCCTTTCCTCAGCATCAACCACCATTTGGACCACTGTGCTGAAAAGTCCTTACACTCTAACGACTCAACATGGTAAAATCACCTGTGCATGTAGACGCTCCATAAGTCATCTTTTATATAATTGTGAGTCTCCTCCCTTTGGATCTAGGGTACTTCTTTGGCTTGTACAGATATTGTTCTGATAATCAACTTCCCTCTTCTCTTCAGAAACACTGAGAAAAAATTAGATATGCACAGCAATTTTCTGGTAAAAATGCAATTAAGTTCAATTTTCTTGAGCAGTTCCTATTTTGAAAGCACTCTATTAGAGTCTGCAGATCCAGAAGGACATAAAACAGTGTTCATAAAAACTACAAAATCTCATTAGGATATAGATATCAAAATTTTAGCAAACAACGTGAAGAGTACTAAAATTAACTGATGAATAAATTTCTATTTATTCTGATGTGGGAGAAATTTATTGAAAATTATGGTGTAAATATCATAGTTAACTTGTCTTAAAAAGAAGAGTTTAGAAGGCTGACAATCCAAGAACTTTATGGCTAAGAAAAAAGAAAAAACCTTAAGCTAAGGCAAAGAGATATGAGTATATAATTCAAAAAGGCAAAATTGAAAGAGATGATGAGTAGTAGGGAGGTATCTATAAACATGGGGCAGAGTCAGAACATCCTCAAGGGCTGTTACTGTGGAAAGTGATTTTTAAAATTTCTTAAAACCCAAACCCAAAATGACTTAAGCAAAAATGAGATCTTGTTATGCCTACGTAATTAAAAAGCCTTACATTAGTTCTCACTTCAGGAATAGCCAAATTCAGAGGTGAAAAGGACATCCTCAGGGCCCAGCCTCTTCTGTTCATCCTTCGGTTTGCTTCCTCGTTTTGGCTCTGTTCTCAGACAACTTATTACTTTGTGCTATTAGAGGGTTGCAGAAGTTCCAGCCTGGATTTGATTTAAATTCCAGTGCTTCCAGAAATGGAAGTACCTCTCTCTTTCAGTCACTCTAGCTCAGTGTTTGTCAAGCATTTTTCATTATCATGTCCCTAAAGAGACTTTTAAAACACTTTTTCCCGAAGTTTCCTCTGTCCAGGAAATTAAGGAATAATATTGTATCAGGGAGAGTTGAACAATAAGGTTGCACTCCGGAGGGCCACAAGCCATTGTAATATCTAAGATTTTCTTCACCCTTCAAGAGCCAATTTCCCCTCCCTGGGAGTGGTATCTTCCCCATTGAGAACACATGCTCTGATTGGGTCTGAGTAGCCCTAGAGCTGAGGGGCTATTCCATCTCTAAACCAAACTTTCTGGCTGTTTAGACTGACCAGGCCTGCATGATATGCTCTTCTACAAGGAAAGACAGGATCAGCCCCTCATAAACCAAACAAGTGGTGGAAGAACCATGCAACAAAGGGAAATTTGGGGTACTATGATCAAGAGGAAAGTGAATGGATGCGGAGTGAGGGTTAAAAATATATATATATAGTTCCATAATACCTAGGTTTCAAAGAAAGGCCTGTTTATACAAAGTGACCATGGTGAAGGCTGAATTGAATATGGAATGGTTAGAGGCAAGCAATCCGGTTACTGTAATAGGTGATATTGAGAAATAGAGGTGATGAAATCAGGGGTACAGGCAGAGATAAAGGAAAACAGAAAAAGGAATCAGAGCTTCTTTCGGAAAAAAGACTAAGTAAGATTTAGTGACAAATTGATTATGGAGGGCAAAGGGAAAGTAGAAGCCAAAGCATCTTAGTTGAGCAGATAATCATGCCATTAATGAAGAAGAGTCTGGCTAGGAAAATAAAGGGTTCAGGGAAATAATGACTTGTTGTAAAGATAGTTTGATTAGGACCATAGGACCTTCAGGCAGAGATGACCATGGAGAAATTGGCTAGTAAGAGAGACATGAAGGTTAATGTCTATAATGGGGGACACTGACCTATATATGGTACTTTAAATCTTAGAAGAGGATAAGATACACAGAGAATAGATCATACAGCTCATAATACCCAACGACAGAACCTTGAGGAGCACACTATCTGGGGAAAGAAAAAGGAAAATACTAAGGAAAAATGAATAATAGGAGTGGCATCAGTAAACCACAATATCCGAGAAGGTTAGGGAGAACAGAAATTCCAAATGGAAGGTGGTGTCTCCCTGACAATAATGTTAAACACCACAGAAGTTTGAGCTAAGACAGAATATTAAATGGAGTAGCTCTTTCTTTAATGACTACAGATAGGAATATTTCAACTTATTAGTCACATTAATCTGATTAAGCAGTAAACAAACAACAAAACAGTTGAGATAAAAAAGGTGTATTTTTTTTCCTCCAATAAGTTTGATAGTAAAAGGAAGGAAAGTGACAGTATAGCAAGTAAAGCCTTAATAGTATTTGCTTTCATGTCAATTCACTTTGGAGTTTGGTCTGAATTTGAGTCCCACTTTTTAATGCTTACATGACCTTGAACAATTTATGCAGATTCTCTAAGACTCAGCTTGCTCATTTATAAATGGGATTAGTTACAGTATTTGCAACGCAGAATTATCTTAATAATCAAATTAAATAATTAATGTTTTCTTTCCCTATCCACCAACTCAGATTTTAATGTATGAAACTTCCAGGGAAATTTCATACAGGGGAATGTTGGGGCTCAGAAAGAGATTCTCAAAGATTTGATATGTTGAGGGGGCCTAGAAGCTGCCTCGGAAACAAGGACCTTCTAACCTTGTCATGTCTCCTCTGCACCCCCAAGCTCAGGGAGAGACTATCTTTGGAACTTTCTTATCTGACCAAGAAAACTTCTTTCCAAAAGAAATGCAATTGTCTTAAATATCCTCCCTATGGGTCTCATCAAATAACTTGGAAAAATTAACTATCAGAGAAGAGAAAGATAGGAGTACTCTTCAAGTGAAGACACAGGCTTTTCATCCATTCCTCTGAGGGTAGCTCAGAAGAGATTACTTGGGAGACTTTATCTACATAAGACACTCTTTGATCCTGTGCATCTCTACCTCTCGCCTTCCTGTAATATCTGCCTCCCACCTCCTGGATCCGTTCATTCTCCCTAATAATTTACTGACCCTCAAAAGAACTGTCTTCATTCCCTATCCCCACCACCCCTACGAATAAGTATATAACCTTCTGTTCCACACTGGGTTATTAAGTAAACACTGTGATTTTCCCCCATGTGTATTCGAAGAATTTGTATGCCTTTTCATCTATTTTTTAAAAAATGTGAAGTAGAATGCCAGTACCTTTGGAGTGCTTGATATGTTTTGGCTATTAGTATTTTTTAACTACAGGGGAGGATTCTAAGGAAATTACAATACTGAAATGCTAAGGGTGGAGAATAACTGACATAGCTAGATGCAAACAGAAGTAGACAAAGACTATATTGGGTGCCCAAGTGAAAAGCAAGCTTTAAGTAGGATGAAATTAAATTATTTATCAATATGGGAGGCAAGATTGAGAAAATAGATGAAGATGCAGGAAAAATTTGATGTGGAATGAAAAACCGTGAAGACAGCTAACATCAGATAACTTTAATTGATCAATAAAGAAAGAATCAGACAAGTTCATTTCCAGAGTGAAGAAAGTGAAGTCAAAGGCTTGAGATAAATGGAAAATTATGGAGCTGGAGATGTGGAGAATAAACTAGAAGATAAATTAGAGTATAAATGTTTCTGATTGAGAGAGGAGCCAAGATGAATTAGTGCTTGTTGAATTGGTGTTCAGAGAAATTGGCCCACTGCCTGACATTTTTCAGCTATATTTTGGAAGCAGCAAACAGAGAAATGGATATTAAGTAGCAGGAATTATCCATAATTGGGTATCAGAAACACAAGACTAGAAGAAAATGGGATCATAGCCTACTGGACTGAGTACTGTTGAAGTAGTTAAGTACTGTGTATGAAACAAAGATGCACTGTGAAAAAGGCAACGATTAGGGAACTGGAGATCATAATGAGAATAAAGGTAAATTTCATCGGAAATAAGAGAAATAGAAATTTGATAGCTTTAGTCCGAGAAGAAATATCCAGAAGTTAAGTTCCCTAGAATGTACTTTTGAAAAAGTAGAATACTTTGTTTTTTAAAAGCATGAATATTTTCCCTATAAATGACCAAAGAGGTTACCTAAAATACCTACAGTACAGGCTTTTAGAAACTGCACCATTTCATAAAATATGCCAAAAATTAGAATAAAGAAAAATATAAATACATAACTCTCATGTTGCTGCCCAATATAAATACCATGGAAGATAATGGATGATAGTTTTTAAAGACAAATTTCAAAAAAGGCCAAAATTCTGGTTTTTAACCAAATCTTCACCGTATGTACAGACCTACACAAAAATTTGTCAAATATTGTCTGGAACATATGAAATACTATTTAATTCAAAAATTTATTTGTATGGATATCTATATCTTAAAAAGTCACAGCAAATAGCATCTAAAGAATATGTAATATTAAATAGTTAATATTAAATATTAGTAAAATATTAACTATTTAAAATATTATATAATATGCAATGTTGAATTAGTTTTTCTATGGTTATAAAATTTAAGACAAAATTAATACAAATTACTTTTTGTTTTTTAGAGATAGGGTCTCACTTGACACCCACGCTGGAGGTCAGTGGCATGATCATAGCTCACTGCAGCCTTGAACTCCTGGGCTCAAGTGATCTCCTACCTCATTCAGCCTCTGGAATAGCTGGGACTACAGTTGCATGCCACCACACCTGGCTAAGTTATCTTATTTTTGTAGAGACAAGGGTCTCGCTTTGTCACCCAGGCTGATCTCGAACTTCTGACCTCAAGTGATCCTCTTGCCTCAGTCTTCCAAAGTACTGGTATTACAGGCATGAACCACCACACCTAGCCAGTACAAATTACTTTTAAAAATGGAAAGAAAAATTGGTTCTAGAAAACTTTTGGGAAAAGTTGACAAAAGCCCACACTGGACACTAGGAATGATATTCTTCAAATATCAGAAATCACAAGGTATTTCTCATTAAAATGCATAGAGAGGCTAGCAGTAGCATTTAACCTCATAGATCTTTTTCAGAATATGATAAAAGCTACAGATCTTCCACTCAAAAAATGTAATTAAGCACAAATGCAGATTTTTACTTATAATGTCAGGGGCCCCACAGATTTCCCTATAGGTTGTGGGCTCTAGTTTGTGAATCCCTAAACATGGACTCACAATCTCCACCTGGGAAAAAGATATGCTCCCAGGAAGTGATCTGATGACATGCTACAAAAATATTGACAGCCGATATTGCACATAACTTTTCCTAATTTGGACATGAAGGGTTTGGCCTTGAATCTATTTCAATTTCTGACAATTTTTTTAAGTAATGACATTGTAATTATACATTTTCCTTTGAGTGTGTCTGTTGCTATGTCCCATGGGTTTTATCCTAAAACATCTTGCTACTTACTATTTTGAGATATTTTATAATCAGAACCCCATTTGACTCAAGCAAGAAAGACCCCTCCCCTTTGCGCTACGTTTTGGATGATCCTGCATTTCACAAAACATATGCACACAATTTATTTAAGGAGTACATGTGTGCTTCACGTGGGATCTGATGCTCTGTACATTTTGAACATTCTCTCTCATCATGTATACCAATAAAGATCCAGGGAAAACACTCCCACCCTATGTCCTTATGACTAAAAGGTGACTTTCTAAATGTCATCAAGGTCTGTGGGCCGTTCTGCAGCTGATATTAGAGGCAAACACTGCTTTGGAGCTCAAGGAGGATTTGAGTGAGATTAGTATGCCAGTAAGGGAAAAGACCAAATCCTTCTTCTCAGTAATAATGAATGCAATAAATTATTGTATAAATGAACATTTTCCCAGAATTCCCCAATGCTTACTCCCTTGTTTTTGTCCATTTTCGAATTTGTCGTTCAGAGGTACTCACAAATTACCTCACAGTTCCACAATTTTTTTAATGTAACAACGAGGAAATATTTAGTATATTAAATAATTCATATTAGTCTTAAACTTATATATATAAATGTTTGTATAGAAGTAGTACACATTAATGTGTTTATTTACTGTTTATCTTGGCAACTAGATGGATATTAAACCCTAGAATAGAAAGTTGTGTTTCTTAAAAATATTTAATAAAGTTAAATTTTCATAAATTGATTTTAAGATATCAACTTCCTTTAAAGATTATTACTTTGTAGTTAAATTTTTTTTAATTTTTAAATTTTTTAATTATTATGTGTATATAATAGTTGTATATCACTATAGGGTACATGTGATGTTTTGATACAGGCATACAAGGTAAATTAATCAAATCAAGGTAATTGAGGTATCCATCACCTCAGGGATTTATCATTTCTTTGAATTAGAAACATTAATTCCACCCTTTTAGTTATTTTAAGGCATACAATAACTTATTGTTGATTAGTCACTTGGTTGTGCTATCAGATATTGTTCCTTCTATATAACTATATTTTTGCACCCATTATCCCCACTTTTTCTCTCCTCCCCATTACCCTTGCCAGCCTCTGGTAACTGTCATTCTACTCTCTGTCTCCATGAGATCCACTGTATTTAATATTAAGCTCCCACATATAAGGGAGAATATACAAGATTTGTCTTTCTGTGCTTGGCTTATTTCACTTAACATAATGTCCTCCAGTTCCATTCATGTTGTTGCAAATGGCAGGATTTTATTCTTTTTTGTGGCTATATATTAATATTTCATTGCATATACATAACACAATTTCTTTACCCATTCACCATTGATGGACACGTAGATCAATTCCAAATCCTGGCTGTTGTGAATAGTGCTGCAATAAACATGAGAGTGCAGATATCTTTTTGATATACTTGTTTCTCTTCCTTTGGATATATACCCAGCAATGGGATTGCTGGGTCATAAGGTAGGTCTATTTTTAGTTTTTTTCAGGAAACTCCATGTTGTTCTACATAGTGGTTTAACTAATTTACATTCCCTTCAACAGTGTACAACGGTTCCCCTTTCTCCACATCCTTGCCAGCATTTATTATTGCCTCTCTCTTTGATAAAAGCCATTTTAACTGGTCTGGGATAGTATGTCATTGTAGTTTTGATTTACATTTCTCTGATGACTAAAGATTTTGAGCATTTTTCATATACCTGTTGGCCATTTGTATGTCTTCTTTTGAGAAATTTCTATTCAGATTTTTGTCCCATTTTTAATTGGATTATTTGACTTATTCCTACTGAATTGTTGGAGCTCCTTATATATTTCAGTTATTAATTCCTTGTCAGATGGGTAGTTTGCAAATTTTTCTCCCATTCTGAGGGCTGTCTCTTCCCATATTCATTGTTTCATTTGCTGTATAGAAGCTATTTAGCTTGATGTGATCCCATTTGTTCATTTTTTCTTTGGTTGCCTGTGCTTTGGGGGCATTACTCAAGAAATCATTCCACATAACAGTGTCCTCAAGCATTTCCCCAATGTTTTCTTTTAGTAGTTTCATAGTTGCAGGTTTTAGATTTAAGTCTTTAATCCATTTTGATGTGAATTTTGTATATGGTGAGAGATAAGGGTCCTAGGTTCATTCTTCATGTGGATATCTAGTTTTCCCAGCACCATTTATTGATAAGACTGTCCTTTCCCCAGTGTACGTTCTTGAAAACTTTGTCAAAAATAAGTTCACTATAGATGTGTGGATCTGTTTCTTGGTTCTCTGTTTTGTTCCATTGGCCTGTGTGTCTATCTTTATGCCAGTGCCATGCTGTCTTGGTTACTACAGCTCTGTAGTATAATTTCAACTCAGGTAATATGATTCTTCCAGTTTTGTTCTTTTTGCTCAGGATGCCTTTGACTATTCTGGGTCTTTTGTGGTTCCATATAAATTTGAGATCATATTTTTTCTATTTCTGTGAAGAATGTCACTGATATTTTGATGGGGATTGCATTGAATCTGTGGATTGTTTTGGGTAGTATAGATATTTTAACAATATTGATTCTTCCAATCCATAACCATGGAATATATTTCTAATTTTTGTGCCCTCTTCAATTTCTTTCATCAATGATTTACAGTTTTTACTGTAGAGATCTTTTACTTCTTTGGTTATGTTTATTTCTAGATATTTTATCTGTAGCTATTATAAATGGGATTATTTCTTTTTTTCAGATTGTTGGTTCCTCGCATGTAGAAATGCTACTGATTTTTGTATGTTGATTTTGTATCCTGCAACTTTACTGAATTTGTTATCAGTTCTAATAGTTTTCTTTGTGGAGTCTTTAAGTTTCTATAGATATAAGATCATATCATCTGCAAACAAAGATAATTTGACTTCTTCCTTTCAAATTTGGTTGCTCTTTATTTAATTCTCTTGTCTGATTGCTCTGGCCAGAACTTCCAGTACTATATTGAGTAGTAGTAAAAGTAAGCATCCTCGTCTTGTTCCAGAACTTAGAGGAAAGGCTTTCAGCTTTTCCCCATTCAGTATGATAGTAGCTGTGAGCTTTTCATATATGGCTTTTATCATGTTGAGGTAAGTTTCCTTTATATTCAATTTTTTGAGAGTTTTTATCATGAAGGGATGTTGACTTTTATCAAATGCTTTTTCAGTATCAATTGAAATAATCATATTGTTTTTGTCCTTTGTTCTGTTGATATAATGTATCATAATGATTGATTTGCATACGTTGAACCACCCTTGCATCCCTGAAATGAATCCCACTTGATCGTGATGAATAATCTTTTATTATTCTTCTAAGTGAAGTATCATAAGAATGGAAAAACAAACACCACATGTACTCACCATTAAATTGGAACTAATCAATCAACACTTATGTGCACATACAGAAATAACATTCATCAGAAATCAAGGAGGTGGGAAAGGGGAGGAGAGGATAGGTAAATTCACACCTAACAGGTATAATGCACCCTATCTGGGTGATGGGCACACTTACAACTTTGACTCAAATGGTACAAAAGCAATTTATGTAACCAAAACATTTGTATCCCCATAATATTCTGAAATAAAAAGAAAAAAATAAAAAATAATAATCCTTCTAATGTGTTGTTGAATCCGGTTTGCTAGTGTTTTTTTTTTTTTTTTTTATTTCAGCATATTATGAGGGTACAGATGTTTAGGTCATGTATGTGCTAGTGTTTTGTTGATGATTTTTGCGTTATGTTCTTAGAGATACTGGCCTACAGTTTTCTGTTTTTGTTGTGTCTTCATCTGGTTTTGACATTAGGGTGATAATAGGCCTCACAGAAAGAGTTTGGGTGTATTCCCTCCTCAATTTCTTCAAATAATTTAAGTAGGACTGATATTAGTTCTTTTTTGAATGCTTGGTAGAATTCAGCAGCAAAGCCATCAGATCCTGGGTTTTTTTTTGAGGGGATAATTTTTATTACTGCTTCTATCTCGCTACTTGTTATTGATTTATTCAGTTTTTGGATTTCTTTCTAGTTCAATCCTGGTAGGTTGTATGTTTCTAGGAATTTATCCATTTCTTCTAGGTTTTCCAATCTATTGGCATATAGTTGCTCATAGTTGCCTCCAATGATCCCTTGGATTTCTGTAGTATTAGTTGTAATGTCTCCTTTTTCATCTCTGATTTTACGTATTGGGGTCTTTTCTCTTTTTTTCTTAGTCTTTCTAAATGTGTGTCAGTTTTGTTTATCTTTTCAAAAAACCAATTTTTTGTTTCATTGACCTTTTGTGTTTTTTTTTGTTTCAATTTCACTTATTTCTCCTCTAATATTTTTTATTTTCTTCTACCAATTTTGGGTTTGGTTTGTTCTTATTTTTCTAGTTCTTTGAAATGGATTATTAGGTTGTGTCTTTGAAGTTTTTCTACATTTTGTTGTAAGCATTTATTGCTATAAATTGTCCTCTTATTTACTTGTTGCTCAATTTTAGTAGATGATTTAAATTCTTTTCAATTAAAATAACTCTTTGGATTTTATAAATTATATATAGTTTTTAAAGTTTAATATTTCATTGATTTATAATTTTGTTGAAAATATATTTAAATTTTGTATACTTTGAATATACTTACCTATTATTTAGATTATGATTGTTGCTAAAAACTTAATTATAACAACGTAATTAAACATTTTGCTGAGGTTAAAGAAAAATAAATTTTATGGGGAAAGATGATAAATCCTGCTATATTGTTTGACATATACAATGTCTTAATTTTTACAATTGTTTTACAAATTGTACTTTCTGTCATTATTTAATGTCACTTTTTCACATTTCATCCTGTTTGAATTTTTTAACCCCAAATTTTTCCTTACTGATAGTAACACTGCTGATCTTTTTTTTTTAACCATTTTCTGGTATCTATTTTACCACTTTATTATCAACCATTATCATTTTATGTTTGATCTATGTAAATAATATACTATACAATCTTATTTTTAAACCCTTTCTACAACTCTCAACATCTTAATGGAGGTGGAATTCAGGCTATTTATATCTAATTTAATGATGGACATACTGTATTTCTTTCAACTTGCTATTACCTTTTTCAAGTGCAGTTTTCTGCCTTTTTCCTTTTTCTCATAATTGCTCATGTTAACAAGTCACTGTTCATTTTATTCCTCCCTTGCTAACTAGGAAGATTTATTGTGCTTTTCTATTATTTTAATGGTCCCTGTTCTGTTAATAGCTAGACTCCTTTTGTTGGGTGTCTTTTCTTCAATTTTTTAAGATAATTATTGTTCTTACCTATACAAACTATTTATCCCACTGTTATTCATCACTTTTCTTCCCTTCACAGATCCAATGAAACAAGTTCTTTAGAAAAATTACTTCCTTCCCCAACTTACAATTTTTTTCTGAGATTGTTTAGCCTATTTAGGTCTCAGCTATCACTAATCTTTGATCACTAATCTTTGATTAGTGATATATACTTCCTATTTTTAGACCTTCGTTCACACTTACATATCATATTCCTAGGCAATACAATACATATTTACCCATATCATATATATCATTGCTCACCATTAATTACTTTCTTCTTCATCTTTCCTTAACTTGTATTACCTGTTGTTTGGTATTTATAGTCTTTCCTTACATATTTTCTTCAGGTAGGGAAATGGATGATATACTTTGACTTCTTTATATCCTCAAATATTTTTCTTTCATCTGATTAGGTGAAGGATATCTTTGCTGGTACAGTAACATTATATTGTAGTATTTTTTCCTCTGAAGTCTAGACATTATTCCACTATCCTCTATCTCCCAGTGTTATAAAGGAGAGACACAATGAGTCTGACATTCTTAGGTAACTTGATATGATTTTGCAGAATTTTATAAGGATCCCCCCTTTATTCTTAAACACCAGTAATTTTATCAGTCTATTCCAGTTTTGTCTCAGCAACCTGCCATTCAGTTTGCCCAATCAGCTATTACTTCAGTTCAGAGATATTTCAGTGTATTACTTAACTTTTGTCTTTCCTTCATGTGTTCTATTTTCTCCCAATGGATTGCCATTATTTGCATAAAATATGTACTATACAGATTCTCCAAGTATTATATTAATACAATACTTTCCCATCTGCTCTCCAATTCTGTTTTTCCCTTTCCTTTTTTTCAACCAGTGATTTTCTTTTCTGTTTCAACTCTTCTTTTTAATTTTTAAGGTCAGAAATCATGTTTGTCTTTTATTTATGTTCTAAATATTCTTCCTTTAACTTCTTTTATTATTTTTAATCAGGTTACCATCTGCTAGCTGCCTTGGCTAGGCGTTCTTTGTGTTCTGGTCTCTCTCCTTCTCATTGTTATGTCACCCTAGATGAATTTTTATTACTCTAATTTTTTCTCATTGGGACCTGTAGACCATAGGCGGCCACATTAGTGAAGATGATGGAAAGTAGGCAATCTTTACCCTCACAAACAGGAAACTTGTAAAAAGCCTCTGCAGAAGAATCCTCTTGGTTCTTACTCTTCCTGTACTCTTAGGGGAAGGAAGGACTTGGTCTACATGCCAGCTTCTTGGCTTTCCAGAGAGATTTGGCACAAATATTTGGGGTTAATATCAATCATTCTCACACCCAAGGCCACAAGTTTCCATGGGTCAAGCTCTTTCTAGGATCTATTGCTTTCTGACACCGCCCAAGGGCTCCCTGTTGCTGGTGCATAGGGATATGCCCATCACTGAGAAAACTTCTTCCATTAACTCTGATACTAATAAGGCCCCACAGGACTTATGATAGTAAGTAGATGAGAGTGGGGACAGAAATAGAGCAAGGGGGAAGTGTTAGTCACAAGATTTCCTACATCTACACACACACGCACGCACGCACACACACAACATCTGATCACTGGCTGATTGCTCATAATGCTGACACATTTAGTTGAACCCACAAACAGTACAAAACTGAGAGAAGGAAGGGGGGTATCAAATGTGGAATTTAGCTAAAGACTGTTTCTTATTTTCAATGGAGGGAGTACTATTGTTTCATTCTTAAAGATGATTTAAAAATCGACTTTTTTAAAGCTAAGATAACAAAAAAAAATTCAGCATAACAATCTCATTTATGGATATAGGGGCAATGTCATACATCAAATGTTAAAGTGAATCTGTTTCTTAATAATAGAGATAATAGCAGAAAACTTTTATTATGTATTTATAATGAGCCAGGCAATGTGCTATGTGATGTGCTAAGTGATGAATATGAATTATCACCCCAACTAACCCTGTGAAGATGGAATTAATATTATTCATGTTTACATATAACATTAATGAGGCTCAGAAAAGTGAGAAAAATTGCAAAAAATCATATAACTAATACTTGTGAAAGGTAAAATACCACAATATGTCAGATATCAAAGGCTTTGCCCTTGACCAGTATATACTACCCACAACGTGAGTTCATTCTAGGAATGAGCTCACAGTCCGATATTGGAATATGCATAATTAAGTGTTTTAATAGAAGAAGGATTAAAATAAATCACAGAAGGTGCTAAAATGGCATTTGATAAAATGTCACAGTTTTACTAAATATAATTATAATAACTTGGGAGAAAGGGAATAGAAGGATACTTTCTTATCATGGTAAAGAACTTCCAGCTCAATTCAAAAACCAACTTGAAAGTGAAATAATTATGGTGCTCCTAATAGGACACTAGTTATCACCAGTACTGTTCAGCACATTATAAAATTGATAATTAATGTATAAACATTTGAATGAAAAAAATGAAATGACCATTAGCTGTGAATAGTACTAAGCAGTAGAATAAGACACAACAACTAGGAAACAAAATCTACTAGAACCAACAAAATATTTCAGTGAGGGGTCTATTTGCCAAATAAATACAGACAATGTAACAAATTTTCTATATACCAAGAACAAGATTTATAGTATAATGGAAGTCCATTTATAGTAGCAACACAAATAAAACTACAAATAACAGAAATGTGCACAACCTAGATGAAGAAATAAACAAATTTACTAATATAAGACAATAAAATGGAAATTTATTTCATGATCTCATGAGTAGTCAAACCCAACCAAAATCTCTGCAGTATTTTTTATTGGAATTTGGCAAGCTAATTCTAAAGTATACTTGGAAAAGGAAATATATAATAGAGCATTTTGGAAATAGAGCTTTTTTACTGACCCCTATACACAATGACCTTCACTCACAACAAGCGCAACCCCCTCAACCCTGCATCTCCTTTGATCCCTACCACCAGCATCTATGCTGGGCATGAAATTGACAAAATGATCTTTTTAGACAGTAAAAAAAGATGGTGATTAAAAGCAGAGATCCACAGCTAAACTGCGTGGGTTTCAATCTGAGCTCTACCACTTACCATCTGAGTGACCTTGAGCAAGTAGTTAACCTCTCTCTGCATCTGTTTCTTTGGTAAAATGAAGATAAAAGAGTTATAATAATAGTAACTACTTACAAGATTTGTTATGAGGAATAAATAAGTGAAAATGTAAAGTGCTTAGGATAGTGCACCACACAGAGTGCTATATAAAATTCTGAAGGAAGAAAAGTCCAGGTGTTTGGCCGTGAGTTTTATTAGAAAACTGTTCCAGGAATTTTTAAACTTTGGAATTAAAAGATAAGCTAGTTAGAAATCTCCAGCTTCAGCACTTTTAATTGTGGCTAGGAATGTTGCGAGACATTGACTGCACCTTTGCTCTTAGTGAGGAAAAAGGGCAGGTGGGACAAGCCCTTTAATTTATCTTTTAGTTGTACAGCAATAAAATAAAAATTCTATCCCAAATAGACAAGTTCTGGAAAACTGTGCTATAAATCTTTATATGTTGATACATATAATCTGATAAAACTGAGCCATCTTGCCCTCTCTTAAGGCCAGTTCCAGTATTATGAGAGAACAGAAAGAATCACATTTTTTTCTCTAAAGGCCTGGTAGTTCTTAACTGCAAATGTTCTTGTGAGGTGGCAAAGGGGACTTTACCACATAACACAGGGAACACTTCTAACACCAATCCTTATGTGTCTCTTTCCCCAAGCATCATGCCTCATCGTAATTACACAATCTCCCCTTTCTCCTGAGCAGTCCTGATGCACCGGCTCCCTCCTCTCCTCCCTGTCTCCAGTCCCCAGCTGCAAAGTAGGTCTGTTCTCCTTCCTTCTCTCTCTTCCATTTTCCCCTCTGATTAGTTCCTAAAATATGTAGCTCAATTTTGCTTCTTTGAATTTGGACTTGAATCTGTATCTCCATTCATTACTCAACAAGGGGGAAAGGCTGTGAATATTTACACTTTATCGTAGCCCTGTCTCAGGCACTAAAGGGAGCAGTCTGAATGCACACTCAGGGCAAGGTAGAATGGGGAGAGTAGGCACAAGTTAAAAAGACAAGAAGAAACCAGTCAATAATGAAGCATCCATCTCAGATGGATGGTCTAAAGATATGACAAGTGACACTTAGATGGATTTGTGTTTTGAAAATAAAAGTGAGCATTCCTGTTTTAGAACATTCGAGTGAATACATCTACCTGTGAAAGATATTGGTCATAAGTGTTCAGCTTGGTAATTTTCACACACTAAACACATCCATCTAAGCAGCATTCGCCTCAAGATACAGAACATTACCAGCACCCCCAGAAGTATTTTATATTATTTATTCACACCTATGTCTGCATTTACCATAAGGCTGAGAGCAAGTTGATAAAAGCAGCCAGGGTGCCAGAAAATAGGAAATTACCTCATGTTTAAACTCCTTGAGCCATTTTCAAGGTTTCAGGTCTTTTGCCTTGGGTCATTAACGCTTCGCTACAGGGGCGAGAGGAACAGGAGATGGAAGTGAAACCCAAAAGACTTATTTTGAAACCTATTTTAAGTACTTATAAAAAAAAAGTGAACAAGGAAAGTGTAAAAATTATTGGCTAAAATGAGATTTGAAGATTATCTGACATTTTTGTTTGTTTGGATTTTGCTTTTTGGTGTTATCATTCAGCCACTCTTATCAATTTGCAAGTATAACTAAGAATGGGCCATAAAAGTCCATTTGAAGCTAGTTGTCAGGTGCCTTAAGCCATACAAGTTAGATTCTGTAAGGACAGCTTTACCTCCAAAAAGAGTGAATAAAAAGCATCTTTTGGGATGCCAGTTATTGTAAAATAAAGAATTTAATTTCCTAAGTTGGATTATAAATAGAAAAAATCCAAATGTATGAAAGCCTACCTTTTGGTTACCTCCTTTAACTTTCATGGGCTCAGGTTTACTAACCAATCTTAGAGTGCTGGTATGAAAATTTCGAGAGACATCAACCCCTTCCAGAACGTGATGAAAGTTATTGACCTATCACACTGAAAAATGCATACGCCACATTTTGTGCATCATTTCAGGACGTCCAAGGATTTCCTGAAGCCTAACATGAATCTCCATCCAGGTCCATCCACCAGGTCAAGAACCTGAATTCCCCAGACTGCAATCTCCAAAGAGCAGGTGGTGCCATGTTTCCTTATTTTGCATGACCAGAGGCAGACTGCACACTTCTTGGCAGATGTGAAGAGCCTGATGTGTATTTAAACTGAGCTCTAGGCAAGGGGAAAGGAGTTATATTTCAGTGATGCTACATAGATGTGATTTATCGCCTGTGCCCCTGTACTTTGTAAATGTTGACCTTGTAACAAAAAAGAACATTGCTATTTCTTAAGGCATTTCTCTTCATTTTGTCTGTTTCAAGACTTGAGTTGTAAAATAAAGAACCTAATAATTCTAATATGAAAAAATCCATTATCTGGAAGAAAACTGTAAAATAAGTAACATTTATTGAATGTCTAATATGTGGTAAGCATCTTCTAAATACACATTTTTCTATTCCCTTCTTTTTGTTTTGCATTATCTGAGTCTTATATATGCCTTTTATTTAGGTTATGTTTCTTTTTGTCTGATAATTTCTTGGTTTTAATCTGAGTATTTAATCCATTTACATACAGTGAGACTAAAGATCCATTTGGACTTTCAACAATCTTATTTCGAGTTCCTCGCTTACTATCCATTTCCCTCTCTTCTCCCCCCACCCCACTTCATGCTCCTGCTGCATTAATATAATTTCTGGAGTCCTGTTTTTCTCCTTTCCTACATGAAAAACTATATGTCACATTTCTTTACCTTTACGGATTACCTTTAATTTCAAAATTTATATTTGTATGAAATGATTCAGTATTTCTATATTCCTGATATTCGCATACTCTAAGTATACATCAAACATCTGTATTACCACATTTTATTGCTTTTACCTAACTTAACTTTATCTATTTTGAAATGAAGAAAAGAAAGCTAATAACAAGAGTGAGTTAAAGTTACTCATATTTGATCAGTTTCTATGCTCACTGCTATTCTCATATGCCATGCCTTCCTCTGGGCCACTGTCCCTGCTGTTGTACATCCTTCAGTAACTCTTTTAGTGAGGCTCTATGGATGGTAAACTAGATGTTGTATATTTAAAAATATTTTTCCATTATTCTTTTTCCCTCATACTTGAAAATGGCTTGGTTTGGTACCATATTTTTGCATTGACCATTGTTTTAGTTCACCAATCTAAATATGTTACTCCATAGTCTGTGGCCTGTAGAGGAGTCTACCATCAGTCAGTCCAAATATTGGTATCTCATAGGTCACCTGTTGGTGCACGCTACCAGTTTTAAAATTGATCTCTTTGTACCTGAGTTCCTTCGGTTTCACTGTACGGTCTCTAAATATAACTTTACTTAATTTATCCTGAACATCACCTGATGTGCCACCTAGATGTGTTTACACTTTTCTTTCAATTGTACAAAAAAAACTTAACTAATATCTCTTCAAATATTTCTTCTCCACCAACCCCTCTGATAATATTTGCTGTAATTTTTGCAAAAAAGTAATATTATATAGAACACCGTCCACTAGAAATGTAATGCAAGCCATATACATATATGTAATTTAAGATTTTGTTATGTAGCCACATGAAAAAGTAAAAAGAAACAGATGACATTCATTTAATATTTTATTTAACCCAATATATCCAAAATATTATCATTTTAACATGTAATCAATATAAAAATTATTAATGAGCTAACTATTTTTGCACTAAGTCCTTGCAATTTGGTATGTATTTTATACTGATAGTATGTCTCAATTCAGACTGGCCACATTTCAAATGCTCACTAGTCACTTATGCCTAGTAGCTGTCACATTGAACAGCACAGGTTATAAACCCTAAAATTATCCTGTTTCTCCTAACAGCTTTTTGTTTGCTTGTTTTTCTCTTTGTCTGTGTGGCAAACTAACTGATTCTCCTTTAAATTGAGCTGACCCTGGTATTTATCTCATCTATTGAGCTTTTTATTTCCATGACTGCATGTTTTTTCCCCAAAACTTCTAATTGATTCTTCCTTTTTTTTTTTAACAGGAATTATACTTGTCTCATTTCTGCTTAATTTTATTTTATACATTCATTTTCAATTTTCAGGAGAAAGTAAGCCTACATTTATCCATTTAAGCATTCCAAAAATGCTTATTTTAAATCTTTGCCAGAGTGTTCCATAAAATCAATTTTATCTGGAGTGAATTCATATACTGGTTGTGGGGGGTTGTTATTTTTGTTTTTATTGGATTTCTTAGAGGTAGAATTATACAAATGTGTTGGAATTTAGGTTCATGAGGATATTTAGGTAGGAGTTAATTTTTTGTTGTTTTTTTTTTTATTTCAAAATATTAAGGGGATGTAAATATTTTTGGTTACATGGATTGCTTTTGTAATTCTTGACTCACGGCTATAAGTGTGCCCATCACCCGAATGGTGTTCACTGTCCCTGTTAGATGGATTTTTGCTCCTCCCCTCTCCTTGATTTCTACTGAGTTTTACTTCCCTCTGTGCATATGTGCTCATTGGTTAATTCCAATTTAATAGTGAGAAAATGTGGTATTTGTTTTTCCATTCTTTAGATACTTCGCTTAGGAGAATGATCTCCAGTTCCATCTAAATTGTTGCAAAAGGCCCTAATTCATCCTTTCTATGGCTGAGTAGTACTCTACGGTATATATATACCACATTTTATTAATCCACTTATGAATTGATGTGCATTTGGGCTTATTCCACATCTTTGCAATTGTGAATTGTACTGCAATAAACATTTGAATGCAGGTGTCTTTTTGATAAAATGACTTCTTTTCCTTTGGGTAGATACCCAGTAGTAGGATTGCAGTATCAAATGGTAGGTCACTTTTAGTATTTTTAGGACACTCCATACTGTTTTCCATAGAGTTTGTACTAATTTGCAGTCCCACCAATAGTGTATTAGCATTCCTTTCTCTTTGCATCCATACCAGCATCTATTGTTTTTGGACTTTTTAATAAAAGCCATTCTAACTGAAGTAAGGTGATATCTCATTATGGTTTTAATTTGCATTTCCCTGATGATTAGTGATGTGAAGCATTTTTTCATATGTTTATTGGCCATTTGTCTGTCTTCTTTTGAAAAGCTGCTGTTCATGTCTTTTGTCCACTTTTTAATGTTTTTTTTTTCTTGCTAATTTGCTTAAGTTCTTTGTAGATTCTGGGTATTCACCCTTTCTCAAGTGTATAGTTTGTGAATATTTTCTCCCATTCTATAGGTTTTCTATTTGCTCTGTTGGTTAATTCCTCAGTTGTGCAGAATCTTTTTAGTTTAAATCAAATCCCATTATTTATTTTTGCTGTGGCTGTAATTGCCATTGGGGTCTTAGTGAGGAATTCTTTGCCTAGAAAGATGCCTAGAAGTATTTTCCCTACATTTTCTTCTAGAATTCTTATGGTTTCATGCCTTATATTTAAGTCTTTTATCCATCTTAAACTATTATAATTTCTGTGAGTGATGAGAGAGAGGGCCCCTGTTTCATTCTTCTACATGCAGCTATCTAATTTTCCCAGCACCATTTATTGAATAGGGCTCATTTTCCCAGTGTATATTGTTGTCTGCTTTGTCAAAGATCAGTTAGCTGTAGGTAGATGGTTTTATATCTGGGTTCTCTATTCTGTTCCATTGATCTATGTCTCTATTTTTGTACCAATACTGTGGTGTTTGGGTTACTATAGCTTTGTAGTATAGTTGGAAGTTTGGTAACGTGATCTCTCCAGATTTGTTCTTTTTGCTTAAAATTGCTTTGTCTATTTGGGCTCTTTCCTGATTCCAGAGGAAGCATGGAATTATTTTTCTAGATCTGTGAAATATGACATTAGTATTTTGCTGGGGATTGCATTGGATCTGTAAATCACTTTGGGTTGTATGGGCATTTTAACAATGTTGATTCTACCGATCCATGAGCATGGTATGTTTTTCCATTTGTTTCGGTGCTCTGTGATTTATTTCCTCAGTGTTTTGTAGTTCTCCTTGCAGAGATATTTCATCTCCTTGGGGAAGGATATTCCTAGGTATTTTATTTTCTTTGTAACTATTGTGAATGGTATTGAGTCTTTGATTTCGCTCTCAGCTTGACTGTTATTGGGACATAGAAATGCTACTGATTTATTTACTTCGATTTTGTAACCTGAGACTTTGCTGAATTTATTTATAAATTCTAGGAGTCTCTTATGTTCTTTTTATTGATGTCTTCACCTTTAATTTCTTCTTTTATAATGGTTTTGAGCTTGTCTGCATCTCCGGGATGCTTATTTGAAATTCAAATGTTACAATGATCTTTTAGGGCTCCCCCTTCTGCTATGAATAACAGGTCACCTGGTAAAGTGTTTCAGTTTCTCTTCAGGAGGTTCTACCCCCACTTTCCTTCTCACCCTGGTGCTCCTAGGTAGCCCAGGAGCTCCTTTTCACTATAATGTAAGTTCCATGCAAGCAGCAATTTGTATTTGCACTGATGGATACTCAGCACCAGAATACTGCCAGATACATATTAGGGGCTTTGCAAATTTGTTGAGTGAATTATTGAATAAATGGAGAGCCCTATCAAAGTCCTGGTTTAGATACTGAGCCTGCCTTTACATTGTATTCTCTGTCCTTGTAAACCCACAGGTTATAAACTCTAGACAACCACTTTCTAAATTTAGATCTAAAGTTCAGAAAACCTGTGGTGTCAGCCCATTTTTTGGCTAACAATATCTCTCTTTTCTGATCTGTGCTTGTGTTTACATTATTGAGCTGCTTCACATGTCTTTTTGCTCTTAAAAAAAATAAAGTATATGTATGTACGCTTGTGTTTATCATTGCTTTTCTCTACAGCATAGAAGATTTATTGAAGCTTAAACTCTGTACCAACTTTACCATAAGTTGATTTAAGAGCTGACTTTTCATTAAGTATTTCTATGACAAATATGTCAATGCCTTTATTCTGGACATAAGTAATGCTGGCCCTTTATTATTTTTTAGTTCATGTCATGGAAAAGCTTCACTTAGATTGTGCAGCATGAGTGGCGCTGAAGCCTTGTCAGTGTAGGCCTGGCCACGAGAACTTCGAATAAATAAATTATAAGAAGCGCTTTCCTAAAACATTAATAATGTATCTTAATATTTTCTAAGCAATTATTATAATTGGATTATAGAAACTCTAAAAATTGTTATACATAGTAATATAAATGAAGGAAAAAGAAAACTTTGCATTTATTGTCTTTAATGGCTATATATAACCAAAACCTTAATGAAAGCTCACTACTATTATTTCACGAAATTATCTAAAATGTACTTGTAAAGCAACAAATTTGTCATTAAAAGTCATGGTGTTATTATCACATTACAAAAATTTAGACATATATCACCAAAACAGATTAGAAGATGGCCTATATAATGCAAAACTTCTGTACAAAGGATAAACTTTGTGCAGGGTATTTCTTTCAGAACTAAGAATGAAATTTGTATCAACTACAAGTTGCCCTGTATATTTGCTAGGAATTTCTTGAAAAGTACTGTTGATTCATCTGTTTTTTCAAAATCCTACTAAAAAGGAAACATTAATATAGTGATGTAATGACCAAATTTGTAATTATTAGGTTCAAAACTCATGTCATTTGGGTTTAGATAATTTTTATTAAAGTTGAACCAGTTATTAACATTTTCCTAGTCATCAAGCTAATATTCCCACCCACTACTTCTAAAATACATCATGTTCTAAAACTTAATGTTCTGTTTATCCATTAATGACTAAGAAGAGACCCATGAAGACCTAGAGGTACAAAAATGCAGAATGTGTTATTTTTGCCTGGCTCCCCCATACCTGCCTCTGTAAGTTCACCCGATGGCTAGCGAAATTTTATTGCAGAACTACAACTACAGTAGGTTTATCTGCAAATCTAGTGTTTCAGTTTCTAGCAACTAATAGGTTTCCGTCTAGGATGGCCTCATGGTAGATTCCTTTGCTATATATAGAGAATATTAGCCAGAAGATTCAATGAATAAATGATATATAAAAATAGTTTCTACAGAAATATTTTAAAGACTAATCAGTATTGTCAAAGAAAGAAGAAGATATGGTAACCATGGATTATGAGTTGAAAGCAATAAGGGTAAAACAAGCTTATATTAAAAGACAATAGGATGAAACTTAAAAACTGAACAGTAATAAGATAAGAATGGATTACAAGAAAACAAAAAATGCAATATCAGAATTAAAAAGTGAACTGGAGATAAGAACTTAATTCATTTTGCAGATTAGGAATTTAAGTTATATGGAAAACCAAGATAAGAATTTGATTCAACATGTAGAAGCAAATGGCTATAGAATGAAAATAATGAGAAAATTAATTATACTGTGAAGAAATAAGAATAGGATTTAGACTAAGAATTTAGATGTTTCTGGAAATAAACATGCCTATGGGAGAAGTATAGTCATAGATATCTCGTTAAACGTAATAGTCTATTATTTATCTAGATATTTTCCATTTCTATTACTTTTCCTTTTTTTTCCTGCTGTTTCAAGCTTCTTTCTGGTAACATTTCTCATGTGTTTGAAGAATTTATTAATATTTTATCAATTCTTTTAGAGCAAATCTGCTAGAAACATTCTTTTACATTTTCTTCAACAGAAAATGTTTTTATTTTATCTTCAATCCTGACTGATATTTTTGCTGGACGTAGAATCTAGATTGGCAGTTCTTTTCTTCTTAACACTTTAAACAGGTAATGCCATTTCATTGGACCTCCATGATTTCTGATCACAAATCTTCTATAATTGATATCATCATCCCCTTATAGGTGTTTCTCTGGCTGCTTTCAAAACTTTTCTTTGTCTTTAGTTTTCAGGTATGTGTTTGTCTGAACAAGATTTATTTGGATTTATTTTCTTTTGTCTTTACCCAGATGTTTATATATGTAGGTTTATGCCATTCACCAAATTTAGAGAGTTTCCCATCATTTCTTAACACATGTATTTCAGTGTATTTGCACCTTTCCATCTAGGACTTTATGACATAAAGATTAAATGTATTTTTCAGTATTGTTCCTTACGTACATAATGCTCTGTTCACTTTATTTGGATCTTTTTTTCTCTGTGTTACTTGTTTTTGGGTTTTTAAAATTTATTTTTAATTATTATGAGTACATAAGAGTTGTATATATTTATAGGGTACTTATGATTTTTTAAAAATTTTTATTATTACAATGGGTACATAAGAGTTGTATATCTTTATACAGTACATGTGATGTTTTGACACAGGCATACAATGTGTAATAATCAAATCGGTGTAGTTGCATCCATAACTTCAAGCATTAATCATTTCTTTCTGTTAGGAACATTTCAATTTCACTCTTTTAGTTATTTTAAAATACACCATAACTTATTGACTATATTCACTTTGCGATGCTATCAAATATTGTTCACTATATATAATTATCTAACTATATTTTTGTATCCATTAACCATGACCACTTCATCCCTCCCTCCCTGCTACCCTTTCGCAGTCTCTGGTAAACATCATTCTACCTACTCTCTGTCTCCATGAGATCAATTATTTTAATATTTAGTTCCAATATATGAGGATATGCAAGATTTCCTTTTCTGTGCTTGGCTTATTTCACTTAACATAATGCTCTCCAATTCCATCCATGTTGTTGTAAATGACAGAATGTTATTCTTTTTTATGGATGAATAATATTCTACTGTGTTTATGTACCACATTTTCGTTATCCATTCATCCAATGATGGACACTTAGGTTGATTTCAAATCTTGGCTATTGTGAGTAGTGTTGCAATAAACATGGGAGTGAAGACGTCTTTTTAATATACTGATTTCTCCCCGTTTGGATATATACCAGCAGTGGGATTGCTGGGTTATATGGTAGTTCTGTTTTTAGTGTTTTTGAGAAACCTCTAAACTGTATTCCATAGAGGTTGCACTAATTTACATTTCCACTAACCGTTTATGAGGGTTTCTCTTTCTCCACATTCTTCCTGGCATTTGTTATGGCCTGTCTTTTTGATAAAACTATTTTAACTGGGGTAAGATGATATCTCATTTTAGTTTGATATGCATTTCTCTGATGACTAATTATGTTGAGCATTTTTCATAAACTTTTTGGCCATTTTTATGTCTTCTTTTGAGAAATGTCCATTCAGATTTTTTTTCCATGTTTTAACTGGATTATTTCAGTTTTTCTATTGAGTTGCTGGAGCTCCTTATATATTCCAGCTATTAATCCATGTCAGATGGGTAGTCTGAAAATATTTTCCACTTTTCTATGGATTATCTCTTCATTTTGTTTATTATTTCCTTTACTGTGCAGAAACTCTTTAGCTCAATGTCATCTCATTTGTCCAATTTTGCTTTGGTTGCGTGTGCTTTGGGAGTACTACTCAAGAAGTCTTTGCCCAGGCCAATGTTCTGAAGAGTTTCCCCAATGTTTTCTTTTAGTACATTTATAGTTTCAGGTCTTAAATTTAAGTGTTTAATCCATTTTTATTTTAATTTTGTATTAATATATGGTGAGAGATAAGGTCTAGTTTCATTCTTCTGCATATGAATAACCAGTTTTCCCAGCACCATTTATTAACTAGACTGTCCTTTCCTCAGTGTATGTTCTTGAAAACTTTGTCAAAGATAAGTTCACTATAGATGTGTGGATCTATTTCTTGGTTCTCTATTCTGTTCTATTGGTCTATGTGTCTATCTTTGTGCCAGTACCATGCTGTTTTGGTTACTACAGCTCTGTAGTAGAATTTGAAGTCAGGTAATGTGATTCTTCCAGTTTTGTTCTTTTGCTCAGGATGTCTTTGACTATTCTGGGTCTTTCGTGGTTCCATATAAATTTTAGTATTATTTTTTGTATTTCTGTGAAGAATGGCACTGGTATTTTGATGGGGATTGCATTGAATCTGTGGATTGCTTTGTGTAGCATGGACATTTTAACAATATTGGTTTTTCCAATCCATGAGCATGGACTATCTTTCCCTTGTGTGTCTTCTTCAATTTCTTTGATCAATGTCTTATAGTTTTCATTGTAGAGATCTTTTATTTCTTTGATTCATTTTATTCCTATGTATTTTATTTTTAGCTATTGTAAATGGGATTAGTTTTGGTTTCTTTTTCAGATTGTTTGCTCTTGGTATGTAGAAATGCTACTGATTTTTGTATGTTGATTTTGTATCCTGCAACTTTACTGAATTTATCATTTCTAATAGCTTTTTTGTGGAGTCTTTAAGTTTCTCTATATATCATATCAACTACAAAGAAGGATAATTTGACTTCTTCCTTTCCAATTTAGATGCCCTTAATTTCTTTCTGTTTTCTGATTGCTCTAGCTAGAACTTCCAGTACTATGCTGAATAATATTGGTAAAAGTGATCATCCTTGCCTTGTTTCAGATCTTAGAGGAAAGGCTTTTAGTTTTTCCCCATTCAGTATGATACTAGCTGTGGGTTAGTAATATATGTTTTTAACTATGTTGAGGTATGTTTCTTCTATACACAGCTTTTTGAGTTTTTTATCATGAAGTGATGTTGAATTCTATCACACACTTTATAGGCATCTATTGAAATGATTGTATGTTTTTTGTCCTTTACCCTGTTGATATAATGTATCACATTAACTGATTTGCATATGTCAAACCATCCTTGCACGTCTGGGATGAATCCCACTTGATCATCATGAATAATCCTCTTAATGTGTTGTTGAATTTGGTTTGCTAATATTTTGTTGAGGAATTTTACACCTATGTTCACTGGAGATATTGGCCTATAGTTTTCTTTTCCTATTCTGTCTTTGTCTGGTTTTGTTATCAGGGTGATACAGGCCTCATATAATGAGTTTGTGAGTATTCCCCTGTCTTTGATTTTTTGGAAGAATTTAAATAGGATTGGTATTAATTTTTTAAATGTTCGGTATAATTCAACAGTAAAGCCATCTCAGGTCCTGGGCTTTTCTTTGATGTGTGAATTCCTTTTACTGCCTTTGTCTTGTTACTTGTTATTGACTTATGCAGGTTTTGGATCTCTTCCTGGTCTAATCTTGGTAGGTTGTATGTGTCTAGGAATTTATCCATATCTTCTAGGTTTTCCAATTTATTGTCATATAGTTGCTCATGGTAGTCTCTAATGATGCTTTGAATTCCTGCAGTATCAGTTATAATGTCTCCTTTTTCATCTCTGATTTTATTTCATTCTTCTCTCATTTTTTCTTAGTTATTCTGGATAAAGGTATATATATTTTTTTACCTATTCAGAAAACCAACTTTTTGTCGCATCGATGTTTTGTATTTTTTCCTTTGAATTTCTTATATTTCTGCTCTGATCTTTATTATTTCTTCTGCTCTATTAATTTTAGGTTTGGTTTGCTTTTTTTCTCCCCTAGTTCTTTTTTTTTTTTTCAGCATATTACAGGAGTACAGATGTTTAGGTTACGTATGTTGCCCTTGCCCCCCACTCCCCCCCTAAGTCCGAGTTTCAAATACGAGCATCCTTTGGGTGGTGCGCATTGCACTCTTTCTGCATGCATATACCCGTCCCCTCCTCCCTCCTCCCCCTTGCCCAACATCCAATAGATGTTATTCTTATGTGTGCACTTATGTGTTGATCAGTTAATACCAATTTGATGGTGAGTACATGTGGTGCTTGTCTTTCCATTCTTAGGATACCTCACTTAGTAGAATGCATTCCAGCTCTATCCAGGAGTATACAAGAGGTGCTATCTCACCATTGTTTCTGAAAGCTGAATAGTACTCCATGGTATACATATACCACATTTTATTAATCCACTCATGTATTGATGGACACTTGGGTTGTTTCCACATCTTTGCAATTGTGAATTATGCTGCTATAAACATGCGAGTGCAGGTGTCTTTCTTATACAATATCATTTGCTCTTTTGGGTAGATGCCCAGTAATGGGATTGCTGGATCGAATGGTACTTCTACTTCTATTTCTTTAAGGTATCTCCATATTCCTTTCCACAGAGGTTGCACTAGTTTGCAGTCCCACCAACAGTGCACAAGTGTTCCTATCTCTCCGCATCCACGTCAACATTTATTATTTTGGGACTTTTTGATAAAGCTCAGTCTCACTGGAGATAAGTGATATCTCATTGTGGTTTTAATTTGCATTTCCCTGATTATTAGAGATGTTGAGCATTTTTTCATATGTTTTTTGGCCATTATTCTGTCTTCTTTTAAAAGTTTCTGTTCATGTCCTTTGCCCACTTTTTGTCCTTTGCCCATCGTTTGATTTTTTCTTGTTAATTTTCCCGAATTCTAAGTAGATTCTGATTATCAGCCCTTTATTGGATTTGTAGCGAGTTGAGACATTTCTTTAGATTTAGGAATATTTTTGCAAGGGATGGCAGTTTTTATGGTCATTGAGATGACTAAATTAGATTACATATAATGAAACAACTTCAGAGTACTCACTAGATGTTCATTTTTATTCCCCTTTTATTGGTTAAATCAGATGATGAAATTAAAGATTAAAGAGATAAAGTGACTTGTCCAAGAATAATCTGTCTGTCAAAATGGGATGAATTTATACTATCGCAATAAATGATTGCCATATCTCAGTGGTTTAAAACAATAAAGATTTGTTTTACTCATACTCCAAATTTATCATGTGTCAGCTGGAGGGGCTGTCCCATGTTCTGCCCACTCAAACCCCGGCTGATCAAGTGGACCCTATCCAGAACTTTGCCGATGATTGTGGTAGAGGGAACGAGAGCTCTAGAAGGTCTCAAGAAGGTCATTATAGGATCTAGCCCAAAAGTAAAGTAACACATGACACTTTTGCTCACAGCTCATTGACCAAGGCTGATCAGATGCATCCACTCAGCTACAGAAGGGGCAGGAAGTGCTGTCCTAGCATGTGCACAGAAGGCACATGCAAACTAGGCAAAATTGGTGAACAGCATCAATGATGTCTATAGACATACAAAAGTTATTACAGAGCCAGAATCGGAGCCCTCTCGTTAATGATAAGCTTTGGCATTGAAATAACTACTTACAAACTTTAATACATATTTCTGATAAAATAGGAAAAAAGTTTAAATATTGAGATAAGATATCTCATTGAGATGTAAGAGTCTTTAAAATGGTAAGTGGGAAGAGTAGCAGATTGTAAACTTGGGGACAAGGAAGGTACTTCTTAACGCATAGGGCAACAAATGAACAAGTCCAAGGCATCTCCACATTGTAGGTCTAATCATATACAGTAGGTCTAATCTGATAGAATGACGTCTAATACGTGATGCAGTAAGAGGCTCAACACAGAGAGATGCTATAGGCGTGATACAGACATGGCCTCTAGTGTGGGTTTGGGGTTCAAATCCTGGTTCTGCCTCCTACTAGCTGTGGGACCATAAGGAACGTATTTAATCTCTGTCAGTCTCAGCTACCCCGTCAGCAAAATGAGTGAAACAGCAGTATTGCCATATAGAATTGGTAGGAGGGTTAATTAGTTTCTGGTAGAATGTTCAAGATAATATAGTATTTTAAATAAGACATGTGACAGGATAATAATAATGAGAATTTAATATTGAGAATGCCTTTATTTTTATCAGGGTCAAAGACTATTATAAGATTTAAAAACTGGAATATATGCTTGGATCTGTTAATGTGAAAAGTACTTCTAAGTTTTAATTAATGTTCAGTGCAGTAGAATAAGTCAGAGTAGCTGCTAAGAAAGTATGGGAACATCTAGGCCCCAGGTCACCAAGGTCTGGCTCTGCGCTTTCAATCTATGTGAAGGTAGTGACAATGGTGAGGGCTCACTGTCCTGTAGGCGGTGTGTGATGCAAGCGAAGATACTTTGCCTGAAGAAGCCTCAGAGGAGTGAAGTAGGGTATGAGAGTCACTTTCAAATATTTGGTGGCACCCAAGGACTAATGTGTGGAACCCCAGGAAGTGACAGTAGAGACTCAATTCCACCGGGATTTCCTGGTGAGTGAACAGAGAATCTCTCAGACTTTTTTTTACCTGAAAGACAAGAAATGAGTATTTACCCACCAATTTTTGTCCCCTATTGTTTGAGGGTTGTTCCTGGGGGCAATAACTCCCCTATATCTCAAGACTGTTCATGCTCATGGGTTGCACAGGCTTCCATGTTTCAGAGAAGGTTATGGACTAGGAAAATAGAAATGCAACAAAAACTTATGGTGAAACCCTATCAGCATAGGTAAGTATGAGCTTGCACAGGGCTACCCTTTGTAGCTGTGGCAAAAATCAAGTGGGCCAAGGAGGTGTGATGTGCAGGTACCAGTAGCATATACTAAAATCTATAAAATAAAAAACAATAACACTAGCTAGTATCTACTGAGCACTTATTCTTTCCGGGCACTCTTGTAAGCATTGCACACGTATTAGCACGTGCAGTCTTTACCATAATATTTAATACTACAAGCTGGGCTTTTTGTTTATCCCTGCCATTACAAGTACACACACAGAATACAGGAATTGTTGACACTCACAAGTATATCAGTCATGTGAGTTAGATTATATTTCAATAACAAAAATCCCCAAATTTGAGTAGATTAAAATAAATGAAGCTTTATTTCTTGCTCGTTTTACTTGTCCATCGAGGGTTGCCTGGCAGTCTCTGTTCTACATTGTTCTCACATTGGAATGTGGGCTTCAACTGATATTTTCACAGTTCCTAAAGGGCACCCCAGTTCTTAAATTTTTTGCCTGGCAGTGACTGACATCACTTTCATCCACATTTTAGGGCTAAGTCAAGTTACATGGCTACTCCTAATCTCAAAGAAGGTAAGAAGAACCATCTGACCATGTTCCTAAGAGGAGAAAGCCAAAAATATTTGGTAAATAGAATTAACGACTATGCGTTGTACCTCTCTGGACAGCAACATTTAGCTTATATTCTTTCTTGTAGGCAAAATATTCTTTTCCCTCCCCCATTGGAGATAACTGAACATTCCTATCCAGTCATAGCTTCCAATTGAAAATCCAGGGTCTCTGGGTGGTACAAAGTAGTCTCTACACCAAAGAACAGAATAATATTCTCTCCCTCAGAGACCTATAAACTGAGACGACAAGTTATTAGCTCCCCACTTGGATACTTTCAGCTTCGAATAACAGTTTTCTCCTTGCTCACCAACTGGCCCCTAGACACATGCCATATATTTTACAGTTTTTGTTATAGCAACGCTCCACTTTCATAACCAGCACTGAGTCAGAAAATTGGACTAGATTATGCTGAGGTAACAACCTAAAACTCTCACTTTCAGTAAACTCAAAGGCTTTTTTGTTTCTTTCTTTTCTTTTTTTGTCATGTCATTTGTGGCTGGGAAGGGACGTTTTTGTACTACACTATCATCATACAGGATATTATAAAAAATTCCACCACCTGAAACACGGTACTAAAACCGCCGGGAAAGTGTGACCATGGAGGTGTTGGATTCTCAGTTTCATTTTTCTGATTTCCTCTCCTTTAGCATCTACTACTGTTCTAGGCAATGAGGATTCACTCAGTAAATGGAGCAAAGATAATAAAGAGGCATTGTAGCAATGATACTAGCTATACAGCAACCACATGTGTCAAAGGAATAATTAGGGAAATCATTACTATCTTATAAAATGGTATTTATTTTATAGATACTAACAATTGGAACAAATTTCCCTAAGAACTGTGTTAGCAAAAACAGAACTTTAGTTCAGAGGCATAACATTCCTGGTTCTCAACTCTGGCATCCTAGGAGTTTAGGAAATACTCATGTGACCTTGGGTAACATCAATGAAAAGTATAGTGTCTAAAACAAGGAAGGAAGTTCTACTATGCCCTAGCGGGGCCAGAACAAGAGTATTAGTTCCAGTTTGAACAGATACAGATTAGTGACATTGAGCCTCTTTTTATATATTTTTTGGCCATTTGTATGTCTTCTTTAGAGAAATGTCTATTCGAGTCCTTTGCCCATTTTCCTAGTGGGTTTCCTCATCACTGAATTGAGAGGATTGTTATGATGGCCCAGGCCCCTTTTATAGTCCGTAATATTGATGGCATTTGGCTAATCATGGTAAATCTACCCTTGATGATCAATCTTCATGCTTTGTTTATGAAGCCCGGTGGGTCTGTGCTCTGGTAGATTTGCAGGAGAGAAAGGAGAAGAGCCCTTGGTTTAAATTAATTTTTACAGACTCATCTCTGAATTCACAGTTTCCCAGAAAGTCCATGGGAACTTCTACGGCAAGAGATGTCACATATCTGGGATGAGAATCATGGGTGGCTTTTGATTTCTTTCTGAACTCTTTGATAAAAATAAAGCCAGTTTCAGCTCTAATCTCAATGACTTTTATTGATTGCAAACAGAGAATTACTAAGGATGCTTAAAATGCTAACAGATGGAGGCTTTGGTAATTATTTCTATATGAAAGTGGATACCTGAGCTGCATCCAGATATACAGTTTTCTCTGCAGATCAGATATGACTCAGTAAAGCCAGCACCTGACTATGTGGTATGATTTAAAAGGAGATAAAATCCCCCATTGTCTAAATTTCTCTCCCTGGTACTGCTTAAAATCTTACCATTTCTTTAAGCATCTCATCTCTCTGAGGGAAAATCATCATTACCATCAGTGGTAGCAGCAGCAGAAGCAGCAGCAGCAATGCCAATTTCCATGATGGAATATTCCATGTGCCAGGCACTGAGCTTCAAGGTTTTGAATTCTTTAATCCTTACAACAACCCAAAGAGGAGGTATTTTATTTCCCGTGCTTTACATATGAGAAAAGCCAGTATTTGGAAAAGTTATATGCTTCACAAACTCACATAGGTAATCATCATTAATGCCAGGGTCTGTACTAGACCTGACTCTCTGCTGTCTGAGTGCGAGGCCATTGCACTGAATTTTGTCTCAGAATTACCATGTAAAAAAAGCTATATTATTTTCACATAAATTACTGAGCCATGTATTTCAGTGGTATGACTGGAACTACCTTTAAAAAAAGTGTTCCTATAGAGACAACATACTCACCCAAGGGTCAGTCCATAGCTGACATTGTATTCAAACCTAGGATTCACATTTTAAGGGATTTCTTGATTTAAATTTAAAAATAAAATTTTATGCACTCAACTTAATAGAATTTTTCAAAGTACTTTTACACAGATGCATACTCAGATTGTTCCGGTGTAAATTAGTCCACAGAATGAAGTAAGTGGCCATTCGCCATATTAGCATTATTTATGCAATAAGGTTACCTGTAGATAACGTCATTCAGTGTGTCAGGCACTGTGGGTGGTATTTTGAACAAAAATAGTCAGGGGACTTTTGTGGCCCACTTAGAGAGACAGACTAATCAACTAATCACATAATAAGGAAAAATTATAGCAAGGTTACACAAAAGAGGTACTTTATTGGAAGTGCTGGAAGATGTAATCTAGAACTGAGATCATGGAGATAAGTAGAAACTAACAACTTGAAGTATTGGGCATGTGGGTTGGAAGAAGAGCATTCCAGGAAAAACTAAGAGCATGTGCAAATGTCCTGGGAGGGAAGGAGCTTGGTGCCCATGAAGAGGACGTGTGGGGCCACCGAGCCTGGGAGTGCGCTGTGAGATTGGGACCATGCAAGGACTTGCAGTCCATGCCACAGGGGCCACACCTGATAGGATTGTTACAAATCAGCAATGAACATGTCTTGAATATTTGACTTGGAGTCTCAACATAAGAATGTATGTCAATATATTAATATTGCATTGATAAAGGCGTATAATGCATTTATATCTCCTAGGGAAACCTTTCTGATAAGACCAAGATGCAAGCACTTGTTCCTTCCCCTTTACCCTTTAGGGGCTCTGCCCTGGTTTATGCCAAGCTCATTATACAGCAGTTGTCTTCATTAACATTTCATTCCTTACTGATGGGAAAATGTTGTCATGGTGATGCTGGAATGTAGGCCTGAACACAGACCAACATTAACTTTTCCCAAGTTAGGGGCAGTGGAGCAGTAACGAGTCAGCATCAGGAGTCGTAAATCGTTTTCCTACCTTCTCATGTATATACTTCTTCAATGGAGGGATATTGGAGTTAATGGAGACGAGCCCTAATGGCAAATGGGATGAATACAGGTCCTCACATAGCTATTTCATTTTATTATAATTAGCCTGTTTTTTATGAGCATATTCATGCAGATTCCCAGATTAGCATATACATAACTCAGTTCCTTGAGGAGCTGACAAGCTTGTTTGCTCTTTTCTGTTGCACTGTCATAGGCTGTACTGCAAGTATCACAAATCTACACTACTGGTACCAGGTAGAACTGGGAAGTACATGGATGGCTTCTTTTAAACCCTTTACCATCTCTAGAAAAGCTAAGATTCGTGAACTATTGAGAGTAATTTGAGTGTTTGTATACAGATCATGAGCTACAAATGCCCTTCTTCTCATGATGGGATTGTGTCCTGATAAACCCATTGTAAGTTGAAAGTATTGTAAGTCAAAAATGCACTTAATAGATACTCCTCAACTTATGAAGGAGTTGTGATTTCTACTAAATGCATATCACTTTTGCATTATCACAATGTCAAAAGATTGTAAGTCAAAGCATCATAAATTGGGAACCATCTGTGTTAGAGCAGAAGAACCCTTAGAAATAATCTAAGCTGACTTTTTGCCTTAGAGATGAGGAAATAAGGCCCAGTGATGGGGACAGCCCCTTTAAGGCACCCGGTAACCAAGAGGCAGGTTGGTTGAGCTGAAATGAGAAGCTATTTTTCCTTCTAAATCTCTTTGTTTTATAAGGTCTTCCACTAAATTCTCCTTCTTTAATCAAAGGCTTTCAGAGAACCAGTCTTTTCTTCTCCAATGGAAAGGAAATTGATGGAGATGAAGATACATCTGGTAACCCTTCCCCACACCAAAAGTTAAACTCATTTTAGTCATTTAAAGCCACTGACCTGAGCCTCCTCAGGAAGCCTGGCTCACTCTAGAAGGTATTATTGATGGACCTGAAGCCTTGAGGAGATGAACGGTATCAGTGCTAAGAACTGGCTTCTCAGCGTGTATCCCAGTGAAGCTGACAAAAGGACCTCTTACCATATTACCTTTGTTTCTTAATCTTTCAAACCCATTAGTATGAGTCATCATTTGATATATTTCTGTCTTTCCCTTCTAGAGCTCAAGTGCTGTTTATAATGGTTCTTGGTATTAACTTGATATCAGAGTGTTATTGTGACACTGCATTAGTTGTAATTAAACTAAGCCATTTGGGTCCCCTGCAAACAATGGTGAATTTTGGCAGAAATGTATATCTATTTTCTTAATAGAAAGAATGGTTTGGGTCTTTGCTTTTTTACCCATTGTCAAGGCTGACGATATTAAGAGCTTTCTGCTTGGGAAGAAACTTAACAAAAATTTTAATTCATTGAGATTTGGGGTAGAACAAGAGTCTTAGAAAAAAATACTGATTCCCTATTGATGGAGAAATCATTTTAACCTCTCTCAGCATCATTTTTCTGTTGTATAGATCAGGCTCAGAATTGCATATCTTGTGGGGATTGTTGTATGGAAAAGAAGGGATAATACAAGAGAACTGGGTAAGGGGCTCTCAGCTTTTTCAGTCCCCACTGAGCATCGTGTGTGTATTGGAGCAATCTGAAGAAAGATCCAGGATTCCTCCTCCTTGCCCTTGGGTACAGTTCAGCTCTGATTGTTTCTTCAAAGAAACTTTATATCTGTCAGCTCATTTGACATTTCCACTGATGATGTCAAGTGAACATAGAAGAGATGTTTTATTCAAAATCACTATGCACGGAATTGGGATGCCTGAGTTTTAGTCCTAGCTGGGTTTCGATCTAGCCCATCTAATTTTGAAAAAGTGATCTTTGTAAAACACAAAAAGAATTATGTCATTCCCCAACGTAAAATCCTCCATTAGCTTCTCTTTGCCTTTAGAATAAATTCTAATGATTTCAACATGTCCTGTAAGGTGCCCACCATCTGGCGCCTGCCCAGTTCTCCTACCTCGTTATTCTCCATTCTTACTGTCACCTGGCGCATTTCAGCAACAGAGGACTTCATTCAGTTTCTCTGACGTGCTTCGCTTTCCTGCCTCAGGGTCTTCATATGCAGCTCCTTCAGCCTATAATGTTCTCTGCCCTGGGGCCTTGTAAAACTGCCTCATTCTCATATTTCCATTTTCTGCTTAAATGTCTTTTGCTTGGAGACTTTCCCTGAACCCCTTACCTCAAGCAAATGTACTGTATTATTTGCTATCATGGAAATTGGTTTGTTATCTTCACACCAATCTCAATTTGTAATTTTGTGATAAATATTTATTTTCTTCTATTGTATTTACTTGATTTATCTTATTGATATGTCTATCTTTTTGGAATGTAAACTTCATGGAAGTAGAGACTGTATTTTATTTATGGTTATATCTCCAGCACCCAGCGGAATGACTGGCACCTGGTAAGCACTCAATAAAATTTGCTAAATAAACAAATGAACTCTTTCTAAGAGATTTAGTTTATCATAGATGAAAATGTGCTAGAACAGTGCCTACCTTACTCTCTTAACTTCAAATAGAGAAGACTCTTCTCTCCTTTTTTTTACATTTTTCCTCTGCTGCTTGAGCTGTCTGTTCACTGAACTAAAATTTAGAGTGATAAGAACACTTACTAGCTTGGAAGTCAGGAGATCTGAGTTCTAGACTTATATATACTTCTAGCTCACAATGCAATCCTGGATAAGTTAGATGCCTATTTTTGGACCTCAGTTTTCTCTATTTTTATAAAAAGAGATTGGAAATCATAAGCCATAAAGATTTTTTCCACTTGGAATATTATTGTTTGTTTACCATCTATCAGTTAACCTGGGCAGCCTCATAGGGCAGCTACTTTTAAAATAGCAATGGTCATCTGGATTCATGTTTGGGAACATTCATTAAAAACAGAAATCCTCTGGCTGGGCACGGTGGCTCACGCCTGTAATCCTAGCTCTCTGGGAGGCCGAGGCGGGCAGATTGTTTGAGTTCAGGAGTTTGAAACCAGCCTGAGCAAGAGCGAGACCCCGTCTCTACTAAAATTAGAAAGAAATTAATTGGACAACTAAAAATATATGGAAAAAAATTAGCCGGGCATGGTGGCGCATGCCTGTAGTCCCAGCTACTCGGGAGGCTGAGGCAGGAGGATCGCTTGAGCCCAGGAGTTTAAGGTTGCTGTGAGCTAGGATGACGCCACAGCACTCTAGCCTGGGCAACACAGTGAGACTCTATCTCAAAAAAAAAAAAAAAAAAACCAGAAATCCCCTTAGTTAGTTTATACTATAAAGTTTGCAATCCCTGAGGAGAAACCAAGCTTTGAAATATCTTTCCAATGAACAAAATATTCTATGCCCTTGCTGTGTGTTGGGTGCTTTCTGGGGTAGACTGGGAACCATAAGTACTGATGAAAACAGAAGGGAACAGTACTATGTACTCATGTTGTTCTCCATCTGCTATATTTTGTAGGTCTGCCAGAACTTTCCCAGCATGGCTTCTCCAGATTCTCCATTTTATTCCAGATTACACGTAGCTCTGGCAGCAAGGTCTGCATTTAGAGCCAGTTGTAGAGATAGTGGTAATGTTTCACACATACTCAGTTTTTAGTATTCATTACTCTGCAACCAACAACAAAACAGAGACAGTATGGTCTTATGACTAAGAGATTAGGCTGTGGAAGCAGAAGCCTGGACTTGAATCTGATGTGACTTAGAATAATGACTTAACCATTCTAAGACGAGTTTCCTCATCGATGAGAGAAGTGTAATAATAGTAAAAAAAAATGTATAAGTGGTTGACAAGGTTAAATAAAATAATCAACTAAAATATTTAGCTTATTCCTGATCCAAGGTAACCACTCAATATGGATTATTTGCTGTATTTCTTTTCTTTTTCTTTTTCTTTTTATTTCAGAATATTATAGGAGTACAAATGTTTTGGTTACATGGATTGCTTTTGCACTGCTTGAGTCAAAGTTATAAGTGTGCCCATTCATTACTTGAGTAAAAACTGAAGAATTCCAATCCAGATTGAGAGTGAATATATCTGTCCAATATATTCACTTTCTGTGTCATCATCTGTAAAGTTGACATTTGGACTGTAATCTTTACGATCCCTTCCTGCTCTGAAATGCTAAAGTGAAAAGACTAAAGAATATGTGGCACTATGAGAGGATATAAAATAGACATCTTAGTTTTTCTGAATTACCTAAAAACTCTTCAGTGCTGATTATAAAATATTATATAAACATAGCTATGATTTCCTCAGTTATATCACAGAAGCTAGAAAGTGATCATACAACACAACAATGAAGTAGGTGACATTTTGGGGAAATTCAGGCCCATGTAGTCTTTACCTCCCCTGAGATACCTCTTCTGCAAGTCCTAGCTTTTTTCCTGTGTTCTCTATTTCCTTCCCCCTCTTTATCTCTCTAAATTATATACCTTATCTCTAACGGTAAAATGAAAGCTCTTGTTTCTTATTAAATAATTTTCATGCTCTGAGAAGCAGGGAAGAAGCGTGTCTCAACTAAGTTCTGTGATTGGGCCAAGCTTTCAGGGGCCCTGATCTGGCAGATTGGTAGCTACTATTTTCTCTCATATTTGACAGATGAGAGAATGGTAGTATCCCCCTCACACCAGTGATATGGCCAGCTCTTTAATCTTCACACGTTTCTGATTCTGGCTTCAGCCACTGACTAATGATACATCTCATCCTCAAGGATTCATAGAATTTCTCTTTCAGACTATAAAATAAATGGCGTTAGAAATTTTAGAAACTCTAACCTTCTCATTTTACTGATGGAGTAATGGAGGCACTGAGAAATTACATGACTTACTTTATGTCCCCGCAGCTAATGCATGACAGAGATTTGTGTAACAATACCTGAAATAGTATTACATGATACATTCCTGGTAGTCTCACTGGTTTTGTTTTTGTTGTTTTTAATAAGAGCCTGTTATTAAATTCGTATTTATCTACAATAAGAAACATGCTAAATAGGTAGTAATTCATATTTTACTCATTTTAACTGAGAATCAGTTGTTAGTGATTTTGGAACAGGACCCAGCAAAATTCCTGGGGCAAAAAAGGAACCAGAAAGGGAGTGGAGAGCACAGAGTAGAATGGAGACCCTGAAAACAGTGGCTTTCATGTAGCGGTGGGGAGGAAAACCTGCCCAAAATGGGTTAAAAAGTGAACAGAATATGGGAAAGTGAAAAGATACTAATGTCTTATGGAGTTTTTCTCTGAAAGACATGAGGCCAATGGAAAGATTTATTTTTTTAAAAAAATGAGTAAAATTATAGCATATTTGTGTGCTATTTGGAATGACTTGATATTTAGGGGGAAATATGATGAGGAGAAAGAAATACTGATCACAGAAGCCAAGTCTTGAATTGGTGAGAGGCAGTGTGATCCAGTGCACAGAGGGTTTGGCTTTCTGTAGGTGAACACACAGAGCTTGTAAGCAGAGAAGCTTGAGAGGTATGGTGGTGAAAAGAAGCAATAGTTCTCTCTTGTTTGCTTTGATTTTCTCATTGAACTGAAAAATGAGTGAAGAGCTGCCATTGAGGAGAGGAAGAAAGTGTTAGAGGCTGCAGAGGAGTTGAGAAGGTGTGAACATCCACGACAGAGAATGGAACGGCGAAATAGGAAAATATGGTAAAATTGCTGGATAGTACTAAAGGCCTACTTGAGTCTGACAGTCAAAAATGTAAAAAGAGACAAATTAGACATGTAGTGAATTTCTCTCCACCCTCCTTCAGTTGCTTGAGGGTAGTTGTAAAATAGGTGGAGCATTGAGTTGAGCTCTTGTTGGGGTTTTGCCAAACTAGGCTAAAGTAGAAGGGAGGAGGAAGGAAGTTAAGGATGTATAAAAGGACTGGTTGTAGAGATTGCCCATGGAATCTAAGAAGAATAAGGAAGGAAGTGAGAATGCAAGACAGGGCATGGACAGCAAGAAGTGGTAGGGCCAGTGGGATGGAGGTTCTGATGGATTTGGAGAGGAGAGTAAGGGAGATTCTAAAGTTAACAGAGTTACAAAGATAAGAGTAGATGTTTGAAAAAAGATTTTGGGAGCAATGCCATAATTATTAGTAACAAGGTCTAATATATGGCTGTGGAAGCAGGTGACTGGGGTGGGTTAAAGGAAAAACCTGGAGATGTGATTGTCAGGGATTGAATGGTGACCATGGCACTGGTATGGAAGTGCTAAGGAATGCAGACCTAGTATCGAGTGGAGAAGGCAGAGAGTATGACAGAGGTGAAGAGGTGAGTAGTGGTGAAGAATATGGTGGTGAGTTTGAGATTTGAGTCTTCAGTGATGGAGCAAGCCAATGAGGGTGGTAGATGACTGCCATAAGGCAGGATAGAGTTTGATGGCACATGCTTCATAAAAGGTTGTATTTTTGAAGTAAGAAGGAAGAAGCAATTGACTAGTCACATATGATTGTGATGAGCATGGAGAGCACTCAGCCTCACCTTCAGTCTCTGTACAATGTGGGAGGTAAAAGGAAAAACAACCTTCACTTAAAAGGCCAGCAAGGGAAGCAGTTTCCACAGGAAAGAGCCAGGACTCATAATGAACACACAACTGATGGAGAAGCTAAAAAGAAGTTTGAAGATACAGGGGATTTTTTTGACATAGACTGTAAGTTCTAGAACACACAGTGGAAGAGTGGGTGGGGAGTGCTTAATAATGGCTGTGAAATCACATTGGAGGATGCATAAAACTTATCTGCATATGGTGGTACTCTAGAGCAGTACTTATCAAACTTTAATGTATTTGTAAATCCCCTGGGGATCTTGGGAAAATTCATATTCAAGAGATCTTGTTGGGGATGGCATGGTGCTGAGAGTCTGAATTTCTAACAAGCTTCAAGGTAATGCTGATACTACTGATTTGAGGATCATATTTTAAGGAGCAAGGCTTTGCAGGCTTGGCCTCCTGTGAACAGTGTCAAGGTTGGGATCTGGAGAGGGGATGCCAATGATGCGTTTGATCAAGAACATTTGAAGCTCTGGAACTTCCTTTGTTTTAGGAATATTTAATAATTGCCACCATTTTTGGAAGATCAATTTTTATTCCTTCATTTCTCATCTTTCCTTCTCTGAATCTAAAGTACATGTGCTTAACTATATTTGCTCCTATATGTATATTGCCCTTGTTTTATAATTGTGCACACATTATTCCAACAGTATCATTTGTTCCTTAGAGCCAGAAACTGTGGGGAATACTGGAACATTATTGGATTGTGAGTCATAAGCCCTAATTTCAATTCCCATTTCTACTATTAACTAGTTATGGAAATCAGTGGAAAAATAATTTACCTTTCTGATCATTTTTATAAGTGAAGTGGGGATAATCGTGCCTCACTGCCAGTGTTATAAGATTCAAATGAGATGCTTTATGAGTCTAGTGGGGCAAAGACAATATATGTAACCTAAACATTTGTACCCCTGTAATTTGCTGAAATAAAATAAATAAATAAATAAATAAAAATGTTTTAATGGGGTCAAAAAATGTCTTGTAAACTGAAAAACAATATCATAACAAGATAGTAATTATTATGGGACTGGTATTTCTCTGGTATATACTAGCATGGCATGCTGGCTGGCAACAGTCTGACTGATCAGTGCTCATGTCATATTGGTAGTTAAATATTTTTAATATAACTCCTCAAAATTATGTTTCATAAGTATTTTGTTACTTATTCTGAGTCTTTATAAAGTGCAGGCAGAAAAATAGGCATGCAATAGTTGTTGAATTAAACAGTTGGTATTACGAGGTGAGTAGAATACATGAATACCTATCCCAAGGCACACTGAGTGAACAATGAAAGTAATTTCAAGTCTGGAGAATGAGTTCTTTCTAATGTCCTCTTACTAAGAAGTATTTAGCTGCCAGTTCTTTTTCCCCCATAACACAATAAATTTTAAAGTGACCTCACTATAATTTCTTGCATTTGTTTCCTCTTAAGTTCATACCTTTCAGTTTGGCAAATTGAGGCCTCACAATTTTTTCTTTTTACTTAAGATTGCTTTTGCTATATGGAGTGTTCTCTGATTCAATATGAAGCATAGAATTATTTTTTCTAGATCTGTGAAAAAATGATGTTGGTTAATAGGGATTGCATTGAATCTGTAGATCACTTTGGGTTCTTGTTTTCTGTGTACAAAATTATGTTGCCTGCAAATTGTGACAATGTTATTTCTTACTTTCACCTTTTATAGCTTATATTTAATTTATTGTTTTATTGAATTAGCTAAAACCTCAGGACAAATATCAACTTCAAGTAGTGATTACAATTGCTATTTTCTCCTTTTTTATTTCTAATACCAGCAATTTGTATATTCTCACATTTTAAATCTTCCTCGAGTATCTACTTTGGGCTTAGCTAATTATTATTTATATTTTTTGATTCTATTTTATTATTTTATATTTTGAAATTATTTTATATTCATATTCCTGTTGTGAAATTATTAATTTTTTATTTCTTTTGGGGTGTTTTATTTAAATTCCATTTACTAGCCTTTTCCTGATTCATTAATTAATTATTTTGGGCAGTGGAAACTCTGATTGGCAGAATTCTAAGAAGGCCTCTTAGATTCTCTGCTTCCAGTGTACACATACCTTCTTCAAGTATTCATCAAACATGAATTTCATACTGTTATGAAGGGATTTTGCAGTTGTAATTAAAGTTCCAAGTCAGTTGATTTAAGATAGGTTACCCTCAATTGATCTGACCTAGTCAGGTGATTTTTGTAACAATGCCAGATTTTTCCTGGAAAGACAAGTGAAGTGTAAGAAAGACTTGATGTGGGAGAGATTCTACATCACTGGTTCGAAGATGGAGGGATCCACGAGGCAAGGACCTGAAGCGCCTCTGGGAGCTGAGAGTGGCAAGAAAACTGGGAATTCAGCCTTAAAATCACAAGTTGCTGAATTCTGCCAACAACCTCAATGAGATTGGAATAGCACACTGAATTCTAGAGGAGAACACAGGCCAGACCAATACACTGATATCAGCTTTGTGTGACCCCACAGTAGAGAACCCAGCTATACTATGCTTGGACTTTTGTCATAGAGAATTGTGAGCTGTCTAGGCTATATCACCCTGAACATGTCTGATGTTGTCTGATCTTGGCTAGGCCTGGCTAGTGCTTGGGTGGGAGGACTGTGAGTTAATAAATCCCTATTACAATGCCAAGTTTGCACTAATTTATTAGACAGCAATAGAAAACAAATATACCTACTATTATAATTCATTTTAAGCCTCTAAGCAATTGATTTAGACTAAGCTTACAAACTTTATCATTTATTCAAAAATATTAGTAATTTCCATTGTAAATTCTTTACTCTTTTTAAGTCATTACTCAAGAAATCATGGCATACATTCTTAAACCAAGATATTGATAACATTCTTTACAATTTCCTTGACATTGTTAAGATCTTAAAAGTCTAATTACATTCACCACTTTTTGACTTTATGCCATTGTTGGAATGCATTTTACTTCTGTATCCATTTTAAACATAAGAGTTATAATGATTACTGTTATTTTGCCAGCTATTATTCATTTAGATATACCCAAATCTTTAACCATTATCTTATTCTCCATTTCCTTCTGCCTTTCTATTCTTTGTTGCTACAAAGATTTCTCAGGAAATCTTTTTATTTATTAGTGCATATCAGGGTGTTTCTTCTATTGACATATTTTTTCTATTATGATTTGGATACAATGATTTTGTTTTACCTTCACTTTGGAATTATAGTTATCTTCTGTATTTGACATATTTTATATCAATACATTAAAAATGTTCTTCCACTGTTATAATACTTTTTCTAATATTTGTCTTGAAAGGTGTCTCCCGGTTTCACTACTGCTCCTTTAAATGTATCTGTGTGTTTTCTCTGAGTCCTTTTAAGATTTTCCTCCTTTTTTTTCTTTTTATTTTGTTTTGTTTTAAAAACTGTTATAATGACATGCCCAAGGAAGATTTACATTACTTCCATCCTGCTTGGAATTGTTAGTTAGTTTTTGTGAATTATATCACAATAACTATAATAAATTTTGAAAAATTCCTGACCAAAATCCTTCTAAATTACTTGTGCCTCATTCTCCCTTTCTCTTCAACTACACAGATAATTACACAAATTCTATTTTATCTTTGACCTATTTTTTCCCACTTATATTTATTTCTGCTTTTTACTTCCATATTTTAGTCTAAATACATCTCCAAATTCACTCTTTCCTGCATGTCTAATCTGCTGTTAAAGCTATATATTCAGTCCCTTATTTCAGTCATTTTACTCTTCATTTGTTTATGTTTTAATATAAATCCCAATTCTCTATGAAATTTTATATCCCATTATATTTCTTATCACAGTCACAGTTCTTTCATTGTCCGGTAATGAATTCAATATCTGGATTGCCTGTCAGTCTCTTCCTGTTGTCTATATGCTTTCCCTTCTTTCTATTCATCAGTTTCTGACTCTTAGAGCTTAGACTCTGGATGCTGTGTTTGAGAAGTAATTTGAAATTTTCTCATGTATATTATTTCTACAGAGAGGATTTTAGTTTGCTCTCTACAATAGAGTTAGGCCACCTTATTCAAAATTAGAAATGAGCTAGTTTTATGCTACCTTTCATTTGTTCATAAGTACTCATACATTTCTGGTGCTGTATTTCAGTGAGAGGCTCAACTCTCTAGTCTGAGTTTTCTATTAAGACTCCTCCTCATTAGCAGGTGACATATGGTCATTTATGTCACCCTGGTATCATAAGGCTGTTGAAATTTTTCCTAGATTTCCTAACTTCTTTTTTTCACTATTTTTTGTACAGTTACTTACAATTCTCTCTCCTACTACTGAAACAAACAAGCCAACAAATAAACTACAAATATTTCAAAGGATAAAGCAACAAAAATGTCACTTTCTGTCAAATGTCTCATATTTTCTCTGGCATCTTTGGCGTCCTTGTTTGCTCTCTGGTGCATTCATATAGGTATTTTTCTGCAGATATTTAGTTCATTGAAATATTGATACAGAAATATTGATATGAATTAAGCACATTGTCCTTTTCTAAGAATTGATTCTCTCCTCCCCAACCCCACTCATCTCTTATTTCTAAGGAAAAGGTGGTAGTTCTATTCTTTGGGGAACACTGACTAACATGGTTACCCTAATGGACAGGAAAAACAATAGTTATTACATTTTTTCACTTATAGGAAACCTAATTGGTGACCATTTATTCATGATGTCCCTAGTACTGAAGGACATAGACTAATAGGACATATATCCAACATTAATTGCTTGGTCCAAATACCATTAACTTGATGACCACAGTGGAGTTCTAGATCCTCCTCCAATTTGAAACCAGATCTATCCAGAGACTTGGATTCCTTTAAATAAAGATAAGCCTAAATTTACTTAAGGAAGAACTCAGAAGAAATTATACAAATAACATTACTATTAGGCTTTGTCATTGGAAATTAATTCTTATCACAGTGGAAGAGGATTGCATAAAGAAAATATGCCAATACCATCTCCGACAGATGCTAATCCCCAGGGACCCAAAACGCCACAGTAGTACATCAACCAAAATGGGGATTTTGCACCAAGATGTAATTGAAATATTTGCCTGAGTTTATCTCATGATGGGCCAGGTGTTCTCTAATCCCACACTGTTCCTGAATGATATGCTGCAATATACAAACTTGGTAACTTGCAGAATCCCATATTGTTCTTTTACCTCTGGAGTGAAGGTCGTTATAATAGGTTCAATCAAGTGAACTTCCTTCATTACTAAGGTAGTAAACCAAAAGCAATGTCACATTCTGGGGGGAATTACAAAGAGAAATGTCAAAATCAGAAACTTAAAAAAAGATATAAGACTACTGATTTTTCTAAAATGTATTTTTAATTTGTATTGTTTGAATAATGCAAAAATTTTGGGGTCTTAGAAAATTACTAGATTATTTTAAGTTTAATCAGGTGCTATCTTTAATTGAATCTGCAGTTCCAGATGTAGACGTTTTGCTAGAACAAACTGACAGAGTCTCTGGAAACTTGATTGAGACTATCCATCTGTCAAATACAATTTCTAAAAAAAAAAAAGAAAGAAAAAAATCCTTACCGGTAAATATCACCAGACACTCTTGTCATTCACCTGGCAAGAATAGCAATAGACCTTTATTATTTTAATTCAGAACTACAGCACCATTCAGGATTTCTATCATAAATTATTTTTCAGGGACTCTAAAAATTTCACAGGATATTATTGATATGTTTTTTCCACTATGCTGATGAAATTAAGCTACCTTGATATAAAGAGCAAGGCAATGTAGATAAATAGGAGGATACCTGGTTTCTAAAATATAAGAAAAATCCCAATAATATTCTAGAGTCTGAGACTTCATTTAATTTCTTTGGTATTAGAAGTTTTGATAGCTGAGAAAGGTCCTTTAAATAATAATAGGACAAATAGCTCTAACTTGTACTTCCTACTAATGTGAAACAGAAAAAAAATATTTAGTGAGGCCCTTATCGAGGGGTTACATATATGATTATTCATAACTCCTCTCTAACCTAATATAAAGACTGCCATCTTTGAGTGGAATCCAAAGGGAGCAATGGAAGAGAATAGAAGCAATGGAAGAGAGCAATAGAAGGCTCTCAAGTAGTCCTGGGCTACCATACAAGAGATATGACACACCAGATACACCTGGTCATGGTATGTCAAATAACCAAAATGGCATTAGTTGTCCATCATAAACATCATTTTGATGTTTGATATTAATTGTCATTAATCTGGATGTGGTGCTATGTATGAGGTACCTCCTTCTATTGTACTGTCAGATTTTCCCCTTTTCATCCCTACATCTTCATGGGAAGTTCTTTAAATCTAGAAAGTTCAAGTTTTGTTTACAGACATTTCTATAAGATACTATACCTCTTGTTGAAAATGGACAGATTCAAGTCATCAGGTTAGCTTGAAGGACAGTGGGGAAAGCAGAATTTCACATTCGCCAGAATTTCAAGTAGTTCATGGGGTTGCCCACTTTGAATAAAAAGAGAAATGTCCAGAAATGGTGACCTCCTCATTAATTGGCAGTAACAGTTTACCAAAGTGATCTGATCAAGATGGCCTTAATATTAATAGTTCCCCGAGCTTGACTAAATTTTAGACAGGCATCTTTCTGCCTCTAGAGCCCTTACACAATCCAGAAGGCCTAGCCACAGATACTCCTCTCCTGATTTTGCTCACAATATTTACTTTAGAAAGCTTGTAATTGCAATTTTCTTCTCTGCCCCTTTGAGATGTAAATCTTTTTTAAAAAAGCTTTTTGCCAATTTACAACTCAGTACTCTCTTTCTTAAGGAACTGGGAGCCATCTCTTTGAAAGGTGACCATTAAGAAAGATAGGGTCTTTATCTCTTAGTCTTCATAGGAAGGTAGGGGCCTAACTTCAGAGGACCCCTAGTTCTAACTTATAAAACTACCCATTGTCATGAAGGTAATAGAAAGATTGCTTTTGGGGGGGTAAGACCAATTATCAAATAAGAATGGCTTATGATCTCCTACACCAGCTTTTAAAATTTCTCCTATCATTTGTTTCAGTTGACGTGAGTCCAGACTGCTTTCTGATTTTTCTCCCTTATTGTAATAGCCTTGAGTAAAGTTTTTCTTACTTGTTTAACTTTGTCCAGTAAAATTTTTGCTTTTACAGACCAAAGACTTGGAAGCAAGAAAATCATAAAATTTAATAAAATATAGTTTGGAAAACAGGGTTTATGGATGAAACTCTGTGAATGGCCATATATTTTCAGAATATTTTTGCTCTTGGTTAATACTCACTCTCACACACACACAAATCTTCAGAAGATGGTTTCAATGATTAGTTGAAGATTACCCATTATTTGGATGTCAGTCAGCTTTTTTTCCCTACATAATACTGTAGTTGATTGATTGGCTCAAAAACAAAATGGCCACATTGACAGTGACAGATCCATCCTATTTGTGAGATTAACCACCTGGATTACCTTTTACAAAAGCTTATCTGGTTATCAGCAGTGATTCATTCCTAACTATCCGGGTGGAAAGGCTAATATTGACCCTCAGTTTAATACCATCCTCTGGAAACCATCCTGTCATCTCTTGGCAACGTGATCAATTTGAGCCCTTTCATCATGGAGAGTTATAAATTTTTTTCTTTAAAAAATGTATTTGCTTCTCCTGGAATAATTTTTCCCTTAAAACCAATATCCAATGCCCTATTCTCAGCTATTTTGCCCCATAGGGAAATAGTTCAAACTATTTACAACAAAGGAAGTGAGACAGTGTGCTGACATTGACCATAAGTGACTGAAGAAAGACCTATAAAACACTCAATTACAGCACCAAATGGAGAGCAAAAGTTTGGGAGTTTGGAGTGCTATTCCACAAGGCATGGTATACTTTTTGAATAATGGCATGTGTCTGAGAATAAAGCAGTGGAAATAAGAAAGACACTACTCTTTATTACATCTAATGATCCAGTTAAAAATTATTTATGCCCATCCTCCTATCTTTGAGATTCACCCATTTAGATCTTTGTTCGAATAGAGATTGATGGGTAAATAGGCAGACATATAGATACATCTTTTCACCAGTTATTATTAAATTATGTTGGGTGTTAAAATACAATCTGGTAATTTTAGTCTCTTCATGCCATTAATATAATAATCAATGAATTGTTGAATCTGCTTATTTTTGCAAAATACAGAAGTGGGTATTTTTCTTCAATAAATGTGAGTCAAGATGTTTATTCACCTTCATTGAGTTGATACTTCCATCCACTTTTCTTCCTATTCTTTGTGCCCTACTTTTTTGCTTTGGATCCCTTATTTTTATTGTGTGTCTTATTTTTATAGCTTTTATCATATGCTAATCTAGACTAGAATTTTCCTAAACCTGATGAACTGTTATAACCTGAGATTTAATTTCCATTATTTCCTGTATTAATAACATTATTTGATAGAATTCATATATCCCTGTAAAAATACTTGGTAGAAAAATATCAGGTCTAAAATTCTTATTGCTTCTTTTATTTGTTTTGTTAAATTTCAAGTGATTTGAGATACGTATATATATATACATGGAACCATTACATTTTAACCATATGATGAAATATTCAATAAATCCATGAAATTAATCAATGTTTAGTCATTGGTCTTCCAAAAAATAACCTTAGATATCATCCTTTTGTTTTCTTTCTTATTTCATCTCTAAATAGAATACATACATTATGTTAAGTGGGAATATGCCGCTGTTGCTTTTGTATGAGCCTGTGAGTGTTAAGCGTATTGTGTCTGTGTGACAGTGAGTGTGTTGCTTCTTATATCCCTTTATCTTCAATTCTTATGTGGATCATTTTGAACTTTCATTTTAAATCGTTAATGATTTATCATTTTACATTATTCATAAATAGTTATTTAGTCCTATCGACTATAGTTTAGTAATTTCCTTTTTTAGACTTCTTTCTTAAGTACGAAACTTTCTTTTTTTGTTTTTCCTATGAACTTTATTTGTACAGGTGTGGAGATAGCATTAAATTGCAGATAGAAAAAGGAGAAGAGCATGTCCTCCATTAACCACATTCTCCTATCATATATTTCCCTTTGTTTACAATATATTTATAAGGTTTCATTCTCAGACACTTATACACAGGGGGAAAATGGAAGATGGGCTGTAATTGGTGTATAATTTCTCTCTGCAGTAAATGTAAATATTCCCTTTAGAAATGAATATGAGTTCACCCATCTCCATAAAAGGGGAGGTATAGTTTAGGGCTCACTGTGCTCTACCAAGAGAAATGTCCACGCCTGTTTCTAGCTCAGTTAATAGTAGGTGTTGATTATACACATAATATTTTTGACAAACATATTCCCCAGGGAAACACCTATGGTTTCTGTTGTTTTGTTTGTTTTTCAAGGATTCTAGGTCATGGGATTGGTCTCTTATATTTGGTCGAGATCTTCCTAACTGATAAGAGCTTCTAAATAGGTCACATACTTGCTAGCCTTCAAAAAAGTATAGAGTGCCAGAAAAAGAGAAAGATAGTGTCCAAGAAGCATCTGAAAATGGACTAATGTGCTATAAAATTAGGCAGCAGCGACCTGCCTCTACTGAAAACAACCATAAGTAGTAATTGAGTAATCAAAACATGAACAAGTGACACCATTCAATCATTCAATACTTATTTATAAGAACATACTATCATACTGTTTTCATTCATTCTTGCCACAGACTCTGTACCAGAAATATGAGACATGTATGCTTTTTAGAGTTTAATGTATTGTACCTACAAATTATGATTGATATGCTATTGATAGATTATGTAGATAATTCATAAATCACATATATCTCATTAATTGGTACTCACAGGATATTCTCTCCATAAAGATGATTTACAGTGATTCGTGAGGCATAGATGGTCATCCTCCTGCAAAACATAATCTATTTAATACTTTATGTTCTTGCTAAGATGTTTGTTCAATTCATCATTCAAAAATGAAAACATTGCAATCATGGAACAGTTTATTTAGGTTAATTATTGATATACATTTATATGTAACTCACTAGAATAAATGATTGTCAAAAAAAGCGATGTAATAGAAGGCATGGGACTATAAAAACACTCTAAAGCAAATATGATTGTGTGCACACATACATGCACTCACAAAAAAAGAGCTAAAAATATATCAAGTTATGTATGCATGAGTGTGTGTATAGAAAACCTTTGTACTTTTATATAACTATGTATTATGATTTTTACATGAATATGTATTTATTTTAAGTTAAAACCTGCACACTATATAACTTGAAAGTGGTTTTGGTAGCCATCAACTCCAAATCCAATGTATGCCGAGCTTTTTTTGTTTCAGCATATCACAACACACGCATTAGATGCTCATTCAATATTTGTGGAAATATGGTTAAAGGTGATGTATAAGAGGAGATTATAGCAAAAATAACTAGACATTTCACAACATTTTGTTTATCATTTATTTTGTATTTTGTTTTGGTTAAAAAAAATCTATACTAATTGCACTCAGCAGCAACTCAAAGGCAACATAATGACATATGAAATCACTTACTGTGAATCATATGATTCCTCTGCCCCCTGCATACATAATTGTCTTCCCCACTTTGCAAACCTAATCATTAATCAGCATGGATCTTTTCAAAATTACCTGTTTACACCAGTGGCTATTGAGCTACCTAGTGTACATTCTATTAAGGTGACCCTAAGTCCTCGCAGCCAAAGAAGAAAAATTGGTGCAAAATGACATGAGAGCAAAACTAATGAATACTAGTCCAGACACCCTGGGAACATCAGCATCGTGATGCTACTTTTTAGACAGACCTCCTGACACCAATAATGACACTAATAATAGCTCTGACCTATATAGAGCTGTCTTTTCAAAGGTGATCTGAATATGTTATAGAAAGAATGATTAGCTTCTTATTGGAGTAAAGTTGCAGCTATATCTTGAAGAATTAATCTGTGATTGTCTGCTCTGTTTTCATGTGGTTCTCTGTTCTCACACTACGACACATCCCATGGAGTATCTTCCTGTTTCAAACCACACTGAGCTGTAGAATCTATGATTCTAAGAAACCGTCAATCGAAATTCTGAAAGAGAACTATTTGTAAAGTTGCAAAAATACGTTTCTTCTCTGAAACTGGATATGAATCAGCTTGGAAAAAGAAGAAAAGTCATGGAGAGTGAAGTAAACTGGAGAGAAAATATCTGGAAGGGTCACAAGCTGTAGGGAGCTTATGCATAGTGGGGCTCTGTCAGTGGACAGCCTTCCACATTGTAGCCATCATCTTTCTCCCACGGCAAGTGATATTCTTGGGCAACATGGATGGGGCTGCTGCTCTGGAGGGAACCAAAGGAAATGTTGCTGTGAAAACTTAGGGAACCATATCAATAAGGTGAAACTGAGTGGTTGTATGTGTGCCTGTATATGTGTGTGTGTGTATATAGACACTATAATTATCACAAAAACAAGTAAAATTAAATGTTATATAGTAGTTATAGCAATATCTTAACACTGCCATGAAATTAAAATTAACAAGTAATTCAGAAATCAAATATAAACATTTATCTAAAATTTATAACAAATTTTGGTTTTTAAACAGCTGTTGTGTTATGTTAAAGGAGGAATACAAACCTAGAAAAGAACAATAATTGAAATACTAATTACAGAATCTTTGGGATGAAGGCTCAGCAATACTCAGAGAAAATTCTATACTTTTTATGGTTAAAACGCTAGAAAGTAAAGAATAAAACATAGATTATGTGTGCAACTCAGATTATTGGAAGAAAAGAGCACAAATGTATGGAAAGAAAGAAGTATGACAAAATGTTAAATATAAATGCATAGATTAATGAACTAAGAAAGAGAAAAATGTATGAGAATTAGTTAAGAAGCAAAAATCCAGGTTATTTAAAACTAAAAACAAGATAGATAAATCCTTGCTAATTTAATTATGAATAAAGAGTGTACAAATACACAAATTAGAAAATATTCAGACTAGAAAAAAATGAAAAAAATTTTAAAAGTATAAATTATAATTTTGACCAATTTTATTATCCTTGAGTATATGGATTCAATGCAAATTGGTTTATTAAATTACATTATTTTATTCAATGAGAGAGTCAATATTAGAATATGACTCTAGGTCTTTTCAGAGCAAGGAAATTTTTAAACCGTGCTTTAGTTCATAGGCTTCAAATATCTTGAACTTTAAATTTTCTTTTTATTTTACTTTGCTGCTAATTGACTTACAGTAACCAGATAATAATAAAAAAAGGACTTCCAAACCATAAAACCCTAGAATCATTTATAATTTTATATGGAAGCACATTTCCCTTTTAGAGTATATAAATGATCAATTTTCTCATAAAATATCCAGATATTTTAAGACATATGAGTTTTTCATAAACAATAGCTCATAAAACCAAGAGCTCACAAGATTATTAAAGGTTCAGAGCTTTCAAAAATCATAGTTCAAGGGGATAATTCTCTCTTTCATATGTTTTCTTCCATGTTATCTGTTCTTCTTTGTTCTCTTAGAAATGTGAGTAGTTATTTATTGGAATGGGAGGGGTTTTAAACTACCATGCCTAGTCTTGGGAAGCTATTATAAACCTAGTTCATGTAAACATGTTTATTAAATTGTGTCGCTTACTTCAAAATAAGAATTTGCTTACTACCTATTTTATGACATAGCACGCCTATTGGAATTAGAAAATCTGTAAAGATTCAGGGCCAACAGTTTCTGTCTTATTTCCTCTTGTGCATTGTTGGCTATGCCTATAAGAGGAAATCGTTCTGGTTACTGTGTAAAACAATCTACAAATATCAACTGGGCTCCGTGATCGACACGTACAACATTAAAGATGGATTCGAGTGTGTAGAAATCTGACTCTAAAGATGAAGTGCCATTTGGCACAAGAATAGATGACATTCAGAATTTATCAAAATTAAGTAAAAACAAGCATCCTATCAATTTGCATCACTAGGCTTTGTCATCTTTGGCATTTGTTTGCCAGTGAACTCTAGCACCACTGTCATTTTCATAGTGCTATGTAAGATATACTTCCAAATGATAAAGTAATTATAAAAATTCCCCTGCATAATTGTTCACAAGTGCAAATTGGAAGTCATCTCTGGTTGTGGTATATCAATTACTGATGGCCTAAGATATATCCTGAGCTATATGATGGCTGATTATACTGAGACACTGCAAATTATCGTTTGAGAATATAGCTATGTTCAGAATAGAACTATTTACAATTGGCAAAGGAGCAATTGTTACCACTATAGTGGCAAAATACTAAATAATTATGTTCACAGTTACACTTGCTCAGTGTTCAATAATTACTACTATCCTTGGGAGCTCTTTTAAGGTATGTACACTTAATCATGTCATCCAATATTTGGGGTAGTCTTTGAAAAAGTTATTTTTTTAGAAAAGGTACTATATTACTAAAACATTTACAAGGTTCAAAAAAAATGGTATAAAATAGTTTAGAGTAAAAACTCTTTCTCCCATACACATTTGTATTTATCCCCTTTCTACTTCCTTAACTCTGGAGGGAATACATTTTTTTCAGTTTCAGGAATTTTCTTCCAATATTTCTTTATGCAAATAAAATATATTTTTAAACTGTTCTCCCTTCTTTCATTATAAGTAGTATATAGTATATACTGTTCTCTTCCATATATTTTCTCTTTAAGAATGCATCCTAGAAATATATCTATGCTATAGAGATCTTTTTTGTATAGCTTTTGAATATTCCAATAAGTGGTTATACCATAAAATATTTTATGTTTTCTAAAGATGAGCACTTTGATGTTGTACATTTTGTTACTGCAAAGGATGCTGCCATAAATAATGATGTACAAAGATAATTTTTTATGTATATGGATATAATAGTAGGATAATTTTTAGAAGAAAAATACAGAATCAAAAGAAAAATTCAATTTTAATTAAAATAGATATTGGCAAATTCACCTCATTCATGTTCATATAATTTTTCATTCCAAAAAGCCATGTTTGAGAGTGCCTGTTTCTCCAAAACTGCACAGATAGAATGTTGTCACTTTTGGATATTCACTACTCTGAAAAATGAGAAATGATTTATCCTTGTAGTTTTAATTTTCTTTTTTTAATTGTTTTTTATTTCAGCATATTTTGGGGGTGTAGATGTTTAGGTTACATATATTGCCTTTGCCCCACCTGAGTCAGAGCTTCAAGCGTGTCCATTCCCCAGACGGTGCGCACTGCATCCATTAGGTGTGAATATACCCATCCTCTCCTTCCCCCTCCCATCTGCCTGACACCCGTTGGATATTATTACCATATGTCCACATAAGTGTTGATCAGTTAATACCAATTTGATGGTGAGTACATGTGGTGCTTGTTTTTCCATTCTTGTGATACTTCACTTAGTAGAATAGGCTCCA